>JAZGTJ010009321.1:0-19547 GCA_036877575.1 Botia almorhae
AGGAGCAAGTCAGGAAACGTTTTCCTCCACCAGCATCACGTAGTGACCTGGCCACTATTCTGCAAGAAGAATGGCTCAAAATCCCTCTGGCCACTGTGCAGGACTTGTATCTGTCATTCCCAAGACGAATTGATGCTGTATTGGCCGCAAAAGGAGGCCCTACACCATACTAATGAATTATTGTGGTCTAAAACCAGGCATTTCAGTTTCATTGTCCAACCCCTGTAGATGACATGTAGGCTAGAAGACAGTCATGCATTGTTTGGAGGACAGCACTGGGAAGGATGCGAAATAATGTTAAAAATAATGGATTAAAATGAACTTTTAATTATAAACTGACTAGAATATAACTTGTAGTTTATCCAATTAATCAAAAACAAACTGACAGATTAATAAATGATCAAAATAACCGTTAGCCGCAGCCCTATTTGAAAGTGTATTTATTCTATAAATCATATTGGCCAAGAAGCCATTTTTTGGATTACATATAAACATATATAATCATAATTACATATAGTAACTGACTTTTCAGTTTATGCTGGTATAATATGGTATGTGGTATATGGTACCCCTTTCCAAGTGACATGAGCAATCAATTTAATATTATATATTGTTAACATAAAAAAGGACAAAAACACTGAAGTGGCAGGTGCGTGGTGGAGCTTTCTTTTGGATTGATAAGATGTCCGAGTTCAAGAAGAGTGTAAAAATTTGTCAAAGCCTGAAAGTGTGCACCAGTGATCAGCCATGCAGATGATTTTCAGGGCAGAACTGTCAGCACTGAGTAAGGTTAAAGAGAGCCAATCTAAAAAGCTCCTACACACAGTAGAGTAATTACATAGTACCGGGTTTAACGTGAGAAAAGCACAGGGTTATTGAAGAAGAAACAGCATTTAAAGAGAAGCCAGAGTTATGGGAAAGGAGAGGTTTTTTAATAACGAATCTCAGAATTCGAAAAGGGAATTACGAAAATAACGAAAGGGAGCAACTGGGGATTCAACTGTATCAATGAGGCCAGTTGTTAAAGTTGGGCAATGGGGTTTGGCTCGCAGTTGGTTTGCACTTCATCCTAAACGTGTCCAATGGAGTTCGGGTCTGGTCTTTGTGCAGGTCATACCAGGCTCAGTAAATCATTTAGACTTTACTTTGTGCACAGAGACATTGTCAAGAAAAATTACCCTCCCCAAGCATTTAGATTTGTCCTCATTTTGGAACAACCAAAAATGTTCATTAGAAAGGCGGTTTACATATTTTTTGCCACAAAGTGCATTTTAGTATGGCATCAGCATCAATAGTAGAAACAGGAAACTTCAATTAATAAACTAAGAATCAAACTCTATAAATCATCTCTGCCAAGAAGCCATTTTTTGGATTCCTTATGGCCATAATTGACTTTTCAAATTACAGCACTGAAAATAGATTGAATGGTTCAATATTAACCTCATAAAATTAATAAAAAGTCTGTTTTATATATGGATGGCTTCAGGAAAAGCTTGATTGATAAGTTGACACATTGTATTCAAAGACAACATATAACAGCAAAACTACATGGCTAAGACTGTAAATCCATCTTTTATGTAACTCCACATTAAATATAAAATATGCAACAAGGGTGAAAGGGCCATAATAAACAACCATTTGTTGCTTTTCCACTTACTGGTTAAATGTTTTTGAAACCAAGTGTTTGAAAACACTTGGTGCCAACCCAAATTCGAAACATTCTGCAATCAAGTACACCACTGCCTAAAGGCTACATTTAGTGCAAAGAATGCAGCAGGAAATAGTTTTGAGTTAAACGTATAAAAACTGGATGTTCTTCACACTTTTGAAATAAGTGTCTGAAGTACCACTTCCCAGTCTATCTGGACCATTTATTGAAACTAAGCTGCAACAAAGTTGTTTTTTAGAAATCATTGCAGTACTGGTATATCATCCTCCATTAACATACGGCAACTGACCCGCCCTGATCAACATCAACATTTTATGGTTAGCCAACCATAAAAGTCTAATTTTAATATTACAACTAAACAAGGCGACTTTAAATGACTAGTAAGCAACAGGCTCAAAATAAGAGCACTCATATGTACAGGATAAACAAAGTTAAAAAAAAATACAAGTCTGTTTTGGGCCTAATAATTGTGACTAAAGGACTGTAAATAATTTATAGGAGTAGGAAGAGAAGTTGGTAGCACTATGGTAATATCTGTACAGTTATAGTTTTTCTCTAATAGCTTATAGGAAGTGTAATGGACAAATGAGAACCCTTGACACTAAGACTCCACGAAATAGCGTAATAAGAGCAGTTTTCTTTAATGTGATGACGCATTTTCTTTTGTACAACGAACCATGATTGGGAGTTACCAATATTTTTTCACAGAGGAGAAAGACTAAACAGAACTTACTGTATATCACCTACATGTTACTTTAGTCAGCTTTTAGACGTATTTAATTATATAGATTGCCTTTAAACTTAGACATAAACCAAAGGCAACAAGTCAAATTATAATTTTATGTGACGTGTTAAAGACAGAGGACATCTGTGAAGTTTATTACTTGTGTAAACCCCCAAACTTTTCAAACACCCCACACACCTGGACTGTTGCAGGCAGGTGTAAACTGAAAAAAATCTGCTTGAAGAGGCTAATAGGAGCAAAATGCTGCTGACTGAATAATTTGAGAACATTTTAGAAGCTACAAAGACAAACGGGATGACTTCCTACCTTTATGTTATTACTATTCCCCTATAGTACAGAACAGATGAAAGCACTGGTATTCTACAGAACTGCTCACTAAACAGTTTTTTACTAAAAAAATATAAATGCTCCCAACAAACACTGTTACAAATGTTTTAGTGAACAGGATATAAAAGATTTTACTGTCATCTAAGTGTATCTAAATGTTGCCTTAAATGCATAAAAAAGACCTACTGCACAATGGCCCTAAAACACCCAAGAGGAACCAGAGTAGAGGTAAATAATGCAAGTAGTTCAATTCTTTGTGCATTATCTTACTTGAGCCACAGAACTGTGTCTAACAACTCGGATAAAACTGCCAATTATTGGAATGCGAAAATGGCCCCAAAAAGGTGCCAGGTGCGGATATGGTAATACTTTAAACAGATTAGCATTAAAATGTACTGTGAGCTACGTTCTCAGTTTAATGAGTTTTAATTTATTTAAATGAGTTTAGAGGATTAGAGGATTTCGCCTTTGCACTGAATGCAAATATAAGAGTTGAACTTCAGAAAATTCATGCTAAACTTTAAACCCACATCCACGATGGAGACAGAGTACCAACTTTTAGTTTGATGAAAGTGTTTTAATTACAAGCCACCTGCAATGAATAACAGAACTACTAGATGAGTTCAGATTCTTAAAAGCACCATATCATTGAAATCATCTAATCTTGATCTGTTGAAATTTGTCAATGTAATTCAAATGTAATTTCTCCAGTCCAAAAAAACATTTACACAAAAACAGCAAAGCCTAAAAGTTTTTTTAAAAACCACAAACTCTACCATATCAACATCTATATTAACATTTCAACAACACTTCCCTGATGTCCAGAAACTTCATCATTATGATGTTCAGGCCCATCATAACGAGGATTCACAGATACAGCAGTACAGACACTATTCCTTTTATTCCTAAACACCAAAAGAATCATCAACAAACTAGACACGTCGCTTTGCACCGTGCGCGAGCGGGGGAGGCGCTTTAATGATGCAACATTTCAGTTTGAAGAAAAGCTAATAAATTACCTAATAGATTTATTATTTAATTGTATTTCACTTAATTGTATAGCACATAAGATTATTATGGAGACAGCCGACTTACAGAAATATGCAGCTTTACTTGCAAACTGCCATTCATCAAACTGCCAAACTTGCCATTCATCACCAAGGTGAGAACCAGACCTGTTATAAACCTAAATATAGTTGAAATAAATTAAAAAATGTACTATGCAAGTAGTAACAGAAGGTGTTTGTTGTAGTAATGAGTAGCTGTGCTGTGCTCTGGTATGATTATCAATCACACTACATACGAAAGATACCCAGGCACGGTTTGGAGCGATCACAATGGTCAAACAAACCAGATTTCGGGGGTCAAGTGCTCTTGGATGCAGTTCAGAGTGCCTAATGTGAGTACACCGTTATTCACAGCAACTTACTTTGCATTCCAAGCGTTAATTTTTTCAGTTTGTTTTCCCTAAGATAAGCAAGTGTTTTTTTTTTTTATCCCACAGCTTCTGCGAATTCTTTACAGAGAGATAAAAAACTGGAAACATCACCACCACTCAGGCCATGTTTACACATTTATAGTTTTAGAACTTCCTAATACACTAACACACAAGGTCCTTGGTCTGTTATGTTTTGCATTTATCCAGTATTAAAATAAATTTTACAATCCAAAGAATTAAAAATGTGTCATCTATGAAATACAGTACAACAATTATGATCTTTGCAGCACCAAAAATCATGACAAAGCAACCTGTCTCTGCAGAGTTAATTTGGTAAAAAACACAGGTTTAGTAGTGACTTCACTTACTACAGTTACTTTAGCAAATGTACAAGGAGTTCAGAGTTAACTTACCCTGCTTAATCAGCGATGAACATGCCTAAAACGATTAAGTGATTTTTAGGGTGTAGTGTTATAATGCAACCCAAGACAGATTGCCTTATAAGCACTGCCAGCAGTGGGTACTACAACAGATGGTCTTATGCGACCTGTTATTAAATAAAATTGTTTCTACTGAGAAATGCTCAGAACACTAAGAAATAGATTTTCTTATAAATGTTAATCTTAAAGCTATATGAAAAACCAAAAATAACATTTTATGCTGTACTGTTTTTAGTTTTGTAGACCTTGTAGTGCAATGTGTTTCCTTTTTTTGGCACATAAGGTTCCTAAGAATTGGGTGACAATTCGGAGTTGGGAATTGGGAGTTTTGAGTTTAGTCAGTTTTCTGTGAATCAGACATGAATGTTTGATCAATGCATTGTGGGACACTGGTGGTAACTAAAAACTAACTGCATTTCACATGCATTCAATAAAAAACACCAAAACAACATCTAGCACAATATATTGAAATTAACGAAGAAACAAATTTATCTCAATGGTTTGCAGAGAGCAGATAAACTGGCACATGAATGTTTATTGAGATATGTGTGCATGCTCTAACATATGAAAGACAATAAATTGTGTCACTATTATTGCATGATGTATGCGAGAATGAATCTATGCGATTTTATTTTCAGTTGTGCATAACACAACTAATCACAGACTAGACTACAAGAACCCACTTTACAACTAAAAAGGTACAATCCTCAAACTCCCCCTCATGACCTGCCACACACAGCAACACAAGCATTTATTTATGAGAGGTCTACAAAGTGACCTGTAAATGGACTGTAAGTACAGGAACAGTGTGCACACCTGACAACAAGACATGCAAATATAAAACTGGATTGAGTGTTTAAGTAACGCGCCCACAATAAAAAAAAATGCGCACACTGCAATCTATGACTGCTTGTCGGCGACATCAAAAGCAATGAGCTAGAGATTAATGTGCATTCAGGGTAACCACAGACTCCAAGACCTCAGATGGGTGTGTCTGCTATGACATAACTGCTATGACATGAAACAGTTACCTATTCAATGTTTGTAGAGAAAACTGTAGCAAGAAGAACTGTAGTAACAAACTAGATAGGTACATTTCTGAATAAAATGTGAGTGGTACAACGAATAGACGGGTATGTGTCAATTAAAAGAGCCAACTCCCATGTGTCTGTGATGTTCTGGTGCTGAGATATAGCCAAATCATGGCTTTACAGTTTCCATGGTAATAATTAAAGACTACTTGCCAGGCCCCTTGACCCAGACACATGGGAGTTGGCTGTTTTGATTGACACTAGGGCTGGGCGATAAAACGATAACGATATGTATCGCGATAGACACGTGATCGATATCAATAAAAAATGTGTTCGATAAAACGTTCAATATTTTTTATTCTTCATCGGAAGAAAACAGAGGTTGCGAAGCAAGTCTGGTAGCATTAACAAAGGCACTCGTTCTCTGGTAACCTAGCAACGTAGGGAGTGACACGCTAACAGCCAATCATGTAACAGTATCAAGTTTGGTTGCGCCATATCGTTGTCTTGTGCTGGTCTGCTGGATTCCTCTTCATAAGCAGAAAATGAGTGCCGCAGCGAGCGAGGAAATTGTAAATAAAAGAGGAAACGTCAGCTCGCCAGTAGGGCAGTTTTTTGGATAATATAAGTCTGACCGTAGTCAGACCAATGTCGTCTGCAAATTATGTGAGACCGCCGTACCCGCCAAGACTGGCAATACCACGAACTTGATGCACCACCTTAGCCATGCTCACCCTTTGGAGCCAGATGCCTTGAGGGGATCATCAGAAGAAGGTTAAGTTTAAAATGAAAATGTTTAAATGTAATATTTTTCTCCTGGTCCTTATTTTAATTGGGTCATAAAAAATATCAATAATTATCGATATCGACCGATATGAAACACTGATATCGCGATACAGTTTTCAGCCATATCGCCCAGCCCTAATTGACACACACCCGTCTATTAGTTTTACCCTGTCAACTGTTTAGCTACCCTCACTTCTCTCTACGATGTTCTGATGCCTCTCACCTTTTATAATAGAAGTCAATGGGGTAGTTGCTAGGGTACTGTAATTGGTTGCTAGGGTGTAACTATATAGTTGTAATGGGACCATTTGTTGCTGCTTACTAAACCAAGCGATATAAGCCCATCCCCAAGTCTCTATATCATTCTAACGTGGAGCTATGACGTTACAAAATTCAGCTCAACGTTAAGTCTATGGAATTTTTCGCCCATGCCCTTAAAACGCCGTACATCGATTGCTTATAAAAGTCATAGCACACCTCTCAACAAGTTAGCTGATTTGTTCCCTCATTCATGGGTCTACGAAAAAGGGGGGACAGTGCGGGACGAGTTACATATTGAAGTTCACATACTTCATACAGAAGTATGTGAAAATTTGTAGTATGCAAAAGAAAAAGTGACGCTTTGCTTTGCAAGCACCACTAATACTCTTAATATTATGCTGCTTCGTGAAATACAATTGACAGGATAGGTATGAAAACAACACGAATTTTTATATAAGAATTCAAACAACTATATAACACGGCTCAATAGAGTACATCAAATCAACTCTTATGGATCCTGTAACAAATGTGCATTATACATTGATATATATATAAAAAAAATTTGCATATGGAAACATCAAACAATAACATGAACAAGTGTGATCGGACACGACTAAATACAGAAGCATCTGTTCAAAGCCACTCACTTGTTTCTAAGAACCTGCCAGGCCGCTTCAATATCAGCATATAGGTTCTTCTCGGACGGTTTCCCGGTACTGACCCCATAACCCGAGTAATCGTAGGAGAACACATTGCAATTGATCCTGGATCCCAGGCCGATGTAGAAGCTGCACATCTGGCCCAGGTCCACGGCGTTCCCGTGCGAGAACAGCAGCGTGTAGCGGCTGTTGGGCGCACATCGGACGAACATGCACCCGACCCGATTCCCGCGACTAGTTCGGGTGACCAGCACTTCGACGGCGTCGAGTTCTCGCTGCGAGTACTGCCAGTCGGCACGCTCGGTCAGGTGCAGGCTGGACGCGCCGCTCGCGTCCGTGCGGATGGAGTACGTGGGCTCCGGCGGCAAAAACGCCAATTTGGCCGCGATGCGACTCGGGCAGGGCGGGCAGCAGAAGAGCCAACACAACTCGCCGAGGGAGAAGCTGTTCATTCTCGGGCCTTGCTCGGGCATGGAGGGCGGCTGAGCGTGAAAGCACAATGGCTGGTTCCGGGCGTGTGTGTTTGTGGGTTTATGAATAAATAGAAATTGCGAAAATTTGTCTCGAGGATGCTAGCAAAGCCTTGCTATGTGGTTTTTAGGTTTGTGGTGGTTGGACAGATCGATTCGGTCGCTAGCATTTGGTTTTTGACATTTTTAAAGTATGTATTACACTATATCGCCGTTTCGTCTCGGAGAGCCGTCGATTATCAGTTGAAATGTTAAATAAACGATATTTTACGCGTCAAGCTAGCCATCCTCATAGAATGTAAGCTGCCATTGCTCCCGCTCGGAACGACCAAATATGGGATTTTCCGGTGAGGGCGGATATCCGGCTCTGGCTGCCTGAGAGTGACATCACGAGTTGTTCCTTGGACTGGCTGCAGAACACTTATGGTGCTTCCTTTCTGCTACAGTATAATACAAAATCAATGCCACACTAGTAACTACATTAAAAGAATATAATATAAACGAATATAATGTTCACACAAATATCACAAATATCAGTTGTGTTGAATGTAATGTGGTGAATACAATTATGTTGTCATGCATAACTTTGAAAGACATTGTGTTAGAATTACATAATAATAAGGACAATATGTAATGACAATAATGTACCAACAGAGATTTTAGTATTGTTGTGAGTGTTTATCATTCCCATGGTATTTAAAAACTTTTCTTTCAGTCTTTCTGATTACTGAAATCTTTTAGTAATCAAATTTCAATGTAATATTCTGAGTCAGAATATTACAGAGATTTATAACTATAAAACTTTAAAGGAAAATGTTGAGCTCATAAATGCAGTGGGGGAGAGAGAGAGAGGCTGGCTTTGCATTCTTCATATTCTCACCTAATCAGTCAAAAGCATATGGTGTCTGGGCAGGATTGGATTTATCACACCCTAGAGGATGAAGTGCATTTAATAGATAGCAATAATTTGCTCTTCAGCTGTGAAAATGTACAGTAGGACCTGCTCAGAAGAAGTGTGGATATATGGAAAATGCATTTGGTGCTGATTGCTGAGACTCCATCTGTGTTATATTTATAAGGAGATAAGGTGCACCCATTTACTGTGCATAACTTTACACTTCTACGGAAAACCAGCTGTGGTCAAAAGAGCAGGAGTTCTGACTGTATTTTGTCCAACATGTACCATATACTGTAATTCCCTAACCATGTGCATTTACTGAGTAGAACATGCACCACTTCTTGTTGTACTGCAGTTTAGTTGACTGAATCTTTTAGTGGAACCTTTGAAATTATTTGATTTAAGTAGTTTTAATATAAAAAAGGCATTATTCAGATTGTGTTAATGTATTAAGCTTTTGTCATCAGTTTTATACATCTACCCAAAAAGATACTTGGCATGATTTTAAAAAAAGGGAAAAAAACCACAAAGTGCATTTAGCAGATGTACTGCACGTAGTTAAATGCAAAAGCATTCAAAGTAATTTCTGCAAATAGCAACAATACCAGACCTTCAAAAGTCATTGTTTGTAAATCATCAAAGTTTCTTTACTTTTCTGTTAATGCACAGATGTGGCTTGTGAAATTGAGTTTTGTATCTGCAGGGCTCTATATCTGTCTAAATGAAAGAACAGACAGCTGGATTCAGAGCTTTGACTTCTTTGATCTCAGAAGACCTGAGCATGTCAAATTCAGGTTTTTGAACCAATACTTATCAGAGTCATCTGAAGCTCACAGGATTGGGTTTTAATGCGTCACAATGCAGTGCTGTGGAAGCCGCAAAACCTGCATAGCATGAAGAGGATGCACAAACAGCATTTTGCCACAGCATGCATTTTTGTGGATTAAGATTACAATAGGTAATTTTATTCTCTGCCACAAACAAGTATGTGTTTTAGAATAACATTTGTCTGTGATGTTTTAGTTTAAGACTGAAATAATAACCACTCCTAATGAACTTGGATGAATCTCAAAGAACCTGTCAAGAATATGTCTAAATAAGACATTTTAACATTTTTTAAAGGATCATTAAAATATTTTTATGTTGTGACATTAGTGTCCTGACATCTAAGAACATTTCCTTTCTAGTTAGTGGTGCTTGTGAGGGCATCACTATTACTGTTGCACACTTCTTTTTCTGGACAACACTTTGGTACGTAACTCATCCTGCATTGTTTGGCATCCCATAGACTTAACATAGAAAAATCCCATAGACTGAACGTTGGACCACAAAGTTGTAAAGACTTGGGGGTGGGCTCATATCTACGATTTTTGAGGACAATTTTAAATTGCATTTGCAATTGTGTTTTCTGTTTGTGGGTGTAAATGTTATATAGTCCCAACCCTGGTTTGTGTGCAAGGCCTCATAAATGCAAATGCAAAGAGAATTGCGATTGCTTTGTAGTTCTGACACACTCAGTACGTGACACAGAGAATAAATGAAATGGTAATTCATTTGAAATTTGGCACACATTGTACATTTGTGTAAATGAAAATGCAAACAATGTGAATTTGCATTTGAATTGTGTCACAACTTCTACACCCACAAGTAGAAAATGCAATTGCTAATGCAAAAAATTAAAAAAATTGTCCTCATTTCATACTTCATACATATCACTTGGCTTAGCAAACAGCAACAAATGGTGACATTTCAACTTCATAGCCATGCCCTAGCAACCAGTTACAGTACCCTAGCAACCACCCCACTGACATTCATTGAAAAAGGTGAGAGGCATCAAAACATTGCAGAAACAAGTGGGTGGTCTCTTTTGACTCAGACTGGCAAGTAGTCTTTAGTTATTACCATGAAAACTGTCCAGCCATGTCCTAGCAACCATTTACATCACCCTAGCAACCAACATGAGTTAGCTATATGTCAGCACCATCAGAACATCGTAGAGACATGGGAGTTGGCTTCTTTAATTTAGACACACTAGCTACACCCTAGCAACTATGTAATGAAATGAATAAGCTGTATCAGCATTAGAACATTGTAAAGACATGTGGGTGGGCTTATTTGACTTCTGTCAGTGGGCTTTAGATATCACCCTGGGAGACTTCTAGTCACACCCTAGCAGCCATTAAGAGTACCTAGCAACCTCACAACATCATGAACATGCCATAATTTAGCATACCATGCTAACGTCATGTTAAATCATGCTAAAACATGCTAGCATTATGCTGAATCATGTTAGTCTCATGCTAATGTATGCTTAAGCTAATATCATGCTAAATCATACTAGCAGCATGTTTAATCATGCTACCATCATTTTAAGAACAATATTGAAATATTCCGGCCCAAGTTTTGCCACAGCAAGCACCACTCACATTTTCTTCAAATGTACCTATCTAGTTCTCATTATTGTATGGAAAAAAGAAGCCTACATTGTTTAAATTGTTATGTATTTATAGTATACACCATGGTATTTGTTGTATTTATTGTCCTGTTAATTTACAGGGTGAAGAGGTAAAGAAGGTACAGGAGTTTACATACTTGGGGTCGACAGTCCAGAGCAATGGAGAGTGTGTAAAAGAGGTAAAGAAGCGAGTGCAGGCAGGTTGGAATGGATGGATAAAAGTGTCAGGAGTGATGTGTGACAGAAGAATATCAGATGGGGGAAGGTGTACAAGACAGTGGTGAGACCAGCTATGATGTACGGTTTAGAGGCGCTGAGGAGGAAACAGGTAGCAGAGCTGAAAGTAGCAGAACTGAAGATGTTGGGGACGGCTCATGTTAGATGTTTTGGGGAAAAAGTCAGGAAAGTCAGATTAAGGTGGTTTGGGCATGTACAGAGAAGGGATAGTGAATATATTGGTAGGAGGATGTTAGAAATGAAGGTAAAGAGGAAGACCAAAGAGGAGGTATATGGATGTGATAAACGAGGACATGATGTTAGTGGGTGTGAGTGAAGAGGATGTAGATAATAGGGTTAGGTGGAGACAGATGATTCGCTGTGGCGACCACTAAAAGGGAACAGCCGAAAGGAGAAGAAGATTGTCGTGTTAATTTAAGGTATTAAAGTAAATTCAAATTACAATCACTATTGACAATAACAGGAAGTACAAAAAATTGAAATGTCTACACACATTACAGTTATGAGAATTTGAAATATGGGTGCTTAATTGTCATAACAATAATGTCCCATTGGTCATTATCTTCATTGTATTTTTTGTATTTGTGTTGTATTAATTTATATAGCACCTTATATGCTATACAGTAACGCAAAAGTGCTGTAAAATAAGAACATATAAAATGACAGTGAAAGACATTAAAGATACAAAATAAAACACTAATTAATGTATCAAAAGAAAGAACTGGTGTTTACAGTTGAGGAATATCTAACCTTAATACATTTACATTGTACATTTATGCATTTGGCAGACGCTTTTATCCAAAGCGACTTACATTGCATTATACTACACATTGTTTCTGAGTATGTGCAATCCCTGGTATCGAACCCATGACCTTGGCGTTGTTAAATAATAGACTGTTCCATTATCTCGGCTCTGGAAAAGCAAAGACAGTTGTCTTAGTAAAAAGCTTCATTTTATATATAAGAGTATTTAAAGTAAACTTTTATATAAATAAAAGTTTATATATAAATAGAAAGTTTCTATTCAATTCTTTATTTTTATCTTTTGCAATGTGACCTAGACCACGTTGTTGTTAGCCACCATTTATTTTACTTTTGATGCACATCTGCTTCTGCTTTTATGTGTATAAATCACTGTGTGATGTGACAGGGATAGCCAAGGTTTAAAAATAAAAAGATTTTATTGACAAGCATTGTTCGGTATCTAAAGCATTAACTATAACAATAAATTTCACACACCGTCAAAGGAATACATGGTATGCAGAATGCTTTAAAATATTATTCATGCGATTAGCACTCTGGACTACCATTTAACTGCCCATGATCTGGGGTGAGCATTATGTCATGTCATTAAATGTGGTGAAATATTTTGACTGGTTGACACACCACCTTGTAACTAGTATCCTAAAGGAACAGTGCACCCAAAAACTACACTTTCGTGATGCTGTATGCTATTATTCTTTCTATGAAAAATTTAAATTCTGAAGAATCTTTAAAAAATTTGTTTCCATACAACAACAGCCTAAGCTCTGAAAAATACAACAACACCATAAATACAGGTTACAGTCATTATATGACTTCCACTCAAGTGCCCTTTACTCAAGTCTTCTGAAACTGTACAATAGCTTAATGTGAGGAACATACCAAAATTTAGGCATTATTCACTAAAAATCTTCTCTTTAATTACTGCTTTCAAATCCTGTTATTTTGTATACTTTAAATTTTATTGTAAATTTTAGAGAAGGGGACATCTGTCATTGTTTTTATCACAACATTTTATCAGCTAATGTTGACAACAAGCTTCAGTAATTAAATAAATGGTATGATACACCATTGCACAGGAGAGTAGCATTTACAAGAAATAAACATGTGATGTCACATGATGACTTATTCTTATATTTTCTCACAATGTGATACCCACTCATCCCATCTGCTTTGGGCTGGACATTACCACAATATCCCAGCAGCATCTGTAGTTCTGTAGGCTCCAAGCACTGCAGCAATATCTGGATCACTCAACTCAATTTTTTCACAACTCATGACACTCCATTCCCTGCACTAATAGAACGAGACAGTGGAGAAATTCTGATGGTGCAATATTCAAATGGACAGTAATCGACTGGCAGCTTATACTAGCAATGCCTGGAATGCTTTGTCTGCATAAATGCCATGCTTTTCTTTTTGATGGATTAGATCAGCTGGAGGGCTATCGCCAACCAAGGGAGGCCCCTGACTGATCCTTCGTGTCTAAAAAAATAACATTTAGCATTTGATACTGTCATGGCAGAACTGTTAGATGACTTTTGGAAAGCTTTTCTGACATGATAACAATGTTTGTGTAAGGATCTGAGCCTTAGTTTTGACAGCGTTGTGTGGGTGTGGTTTTGGGAAATTGGAAACAGAAATGTTTGCAAGCTGTGACTTTGTTGGATTACCAACAGTTTGCATGTACTTGAAGTCACTATGGAGATGATCAGAAGCGTAACAATATTTGGAGACCTCAGTAACTGTGTGGACTTAAGTCAAAAGATAAATGTAGAAGTAAATGTTGAGTTGTTTCCAGCAATCAATATGGACAGTTACAGTAACTTCCCTATCTCAGAAAAGATAGAGATAGCTGGTCACCATTTTGCATTTTGTGAGATGCTGGTGTGCTGGTGTGCTGTTCACAAGGCTTTTTACCAGGTCTTGCACAACTCATGGATAATTACACTTATCTGGGCAGAACACAATGATTACAATTAAGTTGAATCTGTATTCTTTAGCATACTGTATTCTTGATCCTATTAATGTCAAACTGTAGGAGCGCCGATTCAATAATCCAAAGCGCTCACCTGAACTGCCCTTTATATGCAACTGCAAACAGAAATGATATAATCTAACAGATTTTTTAAAAATGTATTGTAGCCTCCCCAGGATTGCAGTTGATGCATAGAAACAGGTAGAGAGCATTTGCATGATAAGACCTTGTTTATTATTTATGACTATGATTTTTTATTTAAGTTACTTGTATAATAATTTATTCCAACAACCATGGGCAAAAAAAACAACCAAAATAATAGGAAAAAAAATTACAACCGTCAAAATTTCAATTTTCTTATCTCACTTTCAGAGCATGGTTTTATTGTTTGTTATACAACATTTTGTATTAAAAGTGAAAATAGCATTTTCTTTGGCCAGCTACCCCTTATTGAATGATTTGAAGGCGGAGGACAGCTGTCTATCAAATCTCTGCCCCAGGTTCTCAGGGTAATTGACATCCTCTTAGGATTTTTAGCTGAAAACATTGTGGAGGAATTTCAGTTTGCCCCAGGGATCTTTTATTAACTAGTGATCACCAACACCATGAGTTTACTTTGAAAAGTAAAGAATGTCACCTCTACTTTGAATGTCATCATAAGAGAGTTAATACATTTCACATTAAACACATGCAGACAGCACATTCAACTTAACTGACATAATGAGCTTATTCCCCACTGATGAATGCGGGACCTTCTGACTTCCCAAAGCTAAAAGTCAAACACAGCCTAGTACCAGATAACAGAATAAAGTGTAGTTCAATATTTAGGGCCTCTATAATGGATAAAAATGTATGAAATCTCTATGATGAGACCAACTTGGCAGTTACACTTTTTTTAAATAGAGACACATAAAAGATAAACAACATTTTTACAATGTTTCAAAATCTGGTGACCTGCTTTGATGTCTACTGCCTACATGTGCAGCTGCCCTCTAGGGCAACATCCCAATCAAAATGGAACATCATGTGAAATTAATCTATTTGAAACACTCTACTTAAGCAACAAAATGTGCTCCTCACACGAACTGAGAAATCAGTTTGGATTTAAATTTAGCAAACAGGTTGAGGAGAGTAATTCAGTTTTATTGGTACTGTAGCTAAACACAATCAAATTAGCTAAAGTATTTATTGAAAAACTTTCATTGACAGGAGTGACAGGTTTTCTGCTAAACTTTCCATAGAATTCTGTACACATAAATTCTGTGTGGGTCTAGACTTGACTGACATGTAACAAAGTTAGCTGTCTAAAGTCAGTAGAGTGCTATGTACCGTGTTAATCTGACAGAGCAATCCACAGCGGCCCCTATTTTAACTCTGCTAGGCCTATCTTACAAAACAAATATATAACATAGCTGGAACCAGCAGCGGGGAGGTTAAGTTGATTTTGTAGATCAAAAACCTGTTAATGGTTTTCTTTCGAAACCAGCTTTGAATGTACAAAACCAAACAGGGGGTGACCTGATCCTGTCAAATGTGACAGTATAATACGTGAAACATCAAATGAACACATTGGTAGCATTCCAAATCAAGATTAGGATTTGACTGAATAGCTGCAGGCCTGAGCCGGGAGAGCATGAATCTTTTACTATGTATTTATAATGCTTCAATAACTCCAGTAGCTCAAGCAAAGTCATGCAACGGATATCAATGATAACATGCAGGAACGATAAGTGAAGGTAGTCAGACGTCATGTGGTTGCAGAAAGGCAAGGTGTGACCCCTGCACAACATCTCAGGTTTCTCTACAAAACATCTCAGATGTCACCCTAGCTCTTAGACAGCCTAATCAAAGAGCGCATCAAAGCACGAAGGAATGCAAGAGCCATCTTAAGTGCTTGTGCATAAAATTGGAAGGCACGCAATGAACTCAATTTAACTGTTATTTATGCTTCTAGCCAGACAAGTCATGTCATGCTTAATGCAGGAAGAACATAAGATTTAGAATTTGACAGTGTACAGAAATGCAATTATATGATGAAGTGATGTGGTCTCTTGGTGCTCTTGCATGCTTGCAAATGAGAAACATGATTTTCACCCTTAAGGTCCTGTAAAAAGGATTGTTTTTACGAGATGAGTGCACATGAACACCACCTCAGAGTCTTCATTATTAGTATAAAACTTTGTATTTTAAATGTAATTTTCAACTGTACTTTTCGGCTTATCTTGGGCTGGTCAATATGTTGCAGTCTTAAATTTATGCTGCTAGCAGCATGCAACACTGAGTGACAGCAGAAGTTTTCAGTTCACCAGCTTCTTTGTAGAAGCTGTTTATAGTCATCCATTCTAGTCTAGTATTATTTCTAGTCATCCATTATCACTTTAATTTATAAGAGAAACAGTTCTAAAATATATGGATGCCGTGACAAAGCAGGTGACATTTGGCTGTTAAATGACTGTCGTTATAACCTCATCTCACGAGTGTACATGATTTCAAACATTTTTTTAAAAAAAGTACTATTATGTTCTTTTTGTGTTCTATTTCATTCTTTAAATGAGAAAAATGACTTGGCATATTTTAAAGCCTTACTTTTGGAGCTGTCTAGAGTACAGCTTCTAGGGGTACAGCTGTAAAAAGGCACATTTTGTTTAAAAAAATACTACAGCCAGTTTTAGAAATAGTATAGAGTTGTTGCACAAGCTGACCACTAAATTAAAGGGTTCCACTATTCTCCTCTGAAGCTGAACAAATTAATTCAGAAAACACTGGTCTTCTGGTGGGTGTGAGTAAAGCCCTGCAGTCAAATCCCCTTCCTGTTCTCTGACCAGTAACATAAATACGCAAGATAAGGTAGCATCATTCAAAAGGAGCCCTAAAGGGGACCCCTTTGACTGGATGGTCCTAAAAGATTACTCTAAAAAGGCAAATGTAATTTTTTTTACCCATTTGTAAAGATCTGATTAATTTTTGGTACTGTTTCACATTTTTGTGGTTATATATGCACTTTTAATCAGAAATACATTACATTATGGAAGTAAAATGGCTTGTGGATGCAGTCTGATGCGTGTAAGATCTATCAGGATACTTTTCCACAATAACTGACCTAATAAAATCAACTGGTAAAATTATACATCATGATATGTACAGTATATTCAGCAATCCAATGAATACTCAGTCTAAAAGCCACATATTCAATGAGAATTTATTGTCACAAACACAATTTATAGTCATAAAGTTACACAAAATAATGGAACACTTTTACACAATTTATACAATTCTAAACTCATTGTACAATGAACAAACTAACTAAGTAACGTTACGTAAGAGTTACGTATGTACTCACATTGCACACAATGATATTAAACCTACACATGTATGTAGTAGCTGTATGTGACAAACAAAAAACAGTCCAACATAAAAATCACATTATTTACATAACATCTATTTCATTACCAGAAAGATTTATCTTTCATTTCAAGATCTTTTCATCAGTCCATTTCTTTGGACTTATTGTGGCATCATCAAGTTTCATTGTGAAAAAGATTGTAGTGTAAAAGTCCATGTTACCAGTTCAAAAGTTAATAGTAACAGAAAATTGCAGCTGCCACAAAGATTACAATAAGCATCGCAAAATGCTTTATATTTATGCATTTGCTTATATAGCTATGAGGCTGGAGTTGATAGGTTCACAAAGTGAGACTGTTTAGCAATTTTGTGAGAAAAAAAAGTTTAAAAAATTGTTTCAAATACATCAATTTAAATTGAATACGTTTTGTCTTTACATCCATCTACATTTATAATTAGTTTAGCTAGGTTATAGACTAATCACTACATAGACTACATTTTACACAGTTAGCGTTTTTTGCAATATTACAACCTGGTGTGGCGTAAAAATATTGAAGCATGTTTTTTGTCAGAGATACAGTATGGCACTGTGAAATGAGGTGCAACACTTAAAGAAAACTCCCTTTACACTGCTAAAAAAAATCTGAAAATACTTTATATGATAAAATGTCAAAACGACAACAGTGGAATTCACTAGGCATGAACGGAGGCCTCTGATAGCATTTATTTGCATGCGCCGTTTGCATCGTCTTAGTATCAAAACCGTTAAAGGAATTATGCAAACTGCACACACTTTTTAAAAATCTGTGCTGAATGTAGTTTGAATGGTGCAACTTTCCATCTTGCAGGTTAGTTCTGAGTGCTAGTCTGTGATTGATATGACCAGGATCTGACAAACTTTACTGAGACGGTACAGCATTAGTTGAATACTTGATTTCTTCGGGTGTTTGAATACAACATATACCTGGCTATAACACTTGTTTCCTCATTTGATGAATTACTTCTGCCATGACAAATTGAATGTACACAAATGTTTCTTTTAGACAAAAGTCTGCTTCCTGTGAATGGTAATAGTGCAACTTTAATAGTGCTAAACTGTTTAACTGAATTGTGGGTTGTTAGTAAAACACAGGGTCATGCGTTAAATACTGCAACTGTCTAGTGAATTCATCCCAGAATCTCTGCAATGTCCTTTGTCAGATGTTTCTGTGTATAAGTGATAAATAATCTTCACACAACATAGTGTTTCTCATTGTTTGCATTTAAGAGAAAAGTCTACAGCATATTTAAGCGTGTGTGAATTCAGAAATAGAGCAGCACCTTATGCACATGTGTGAGATGAAAGTACTGCAGTTTGAACCAAAACAAAACAAACAAACAAATGAGTCCAGTTACTCAGAAAATGGAGGGAACATGCCAAGGTCAGCAAAGTCTTCAATGTTGTAATTGGTTGTTCCTTGGGTGGGATCCCCGGCCATTGGTAGCATGTCCTAAAAGACAGAAAAAGAGAGTCAAGCATGGTAAGAGTTTCTGATTGGTGAGTGCTGTGGTCCAGCTGCTGACAAAGAGAGCTGCAACAACGAAAGTTTAAAATTCTCAGTTGTCACATAACTAATGTAGAAATCAGATGTTGCGGCCCATTAGAATGCTTTGAGTTAAAGAGAAAAAACTGCAATTCATGGTACTTAGTAGTATTTACAGTGGTATGCAAAACTTTAGGCACCCCTTGATAAATAACAGATTTTGGTGATTTTTCTAATTGAAAAGTCTCTCTTAGAAATGAAAAAATGCACAATATTTTCAGCAAACACTGATGCATAGTCACTTTTTATGCCATAAATTGAACAAAAATAAAAAAAATAAAAACATTATTATGGCACTGTGCAAAAGTTTGGGCACCCTAAGAGTTCCAGAGTCTCAGATTATTTTTACAAGGTTTCAGACTATAATCAGCTCATTAGATCTGATGCATGGCAACAGCTGTCATTAGTAAATGCCAATTTCAAAGTTTTACAAATACTTTGACTCTTCAAACCTTGTGCACACACT
>JAZGTJ010009322.1:0-19547 GCA_036877575.1 Botia almorhae
CACTTCAGCTACCACTCGAAGACATTCTGAATACTCAGATGTGCTGAATAGTGTGTGATGGGATGGGAGTACGTTTTTGTGTGACTGCAGGAAGGCAGGGAAGGTTACAGCTGGTTTCCTATGAGAGCAGCGTGTCCTTTTAACAATACTTACACTTAGTGGCATCTGAATATGGGTGCGTGTTTAAGCAAATGGTTAAGGAGGCCACTCAGCTGACAGGGAACGTTCTCAGAACATAGGTTAACGTTCTCTAAAAATTCTCTCAGAGTTATTAAAAAAGTTATGTCAATGTTTTCCTAACGTTCGATAGCGTATATAACAAATATATTATTCTTAAGTTGTTTTCAAAAATGTTGCAGGATTTAAAAAGTTTGAATGATCAGATGCATATATTCAAACAAGGACATTACTATGTTAAAAACCTGGACGTTTTGAATGTTCCTAGAACTCTTAAAATAACCTGTAAACTGGGCAGATGCATTAGATTGTCTACATAAGCCCTGTTTTCCACATCAGTGATTCCATGTGCCAGCGCGGTCTGGAGGGTACATCACTACCCACCGCTGCCATGATGTCATCGCATGTAATGATGAGAGCGTTCGGTGACATTGACATCAGCTTGCAGTTAAAGCGACAGAGACGCGTGGGTCAATTGCTAGCACAGTCGGCTTTAAACCGATCCATATGCTTACTGGCTGGAGTGGGTGGACATCACAGATCAAAGCGTCAAGGCCGCTAAACGTCTTGCAGAATGCGAGGGTTCCTTCTTTCCCTCGAGTGCAATAATTAGGACATTTGAAAGATTATTTATACAGGCATGAAGGCATGTTTACGCGTGTCTGTTTATTTATTTTAAATGCTGGTATGAAGTTAACCGCTATGGAAACATTCTTTGGAGATGCACTGCGGATTTTACTGCAGACCTGGCTAACCGGAAACATTCTCAGAACATGTTCTCTAGAAGTTCTTTCAAGGATCTTAAAAAGTTCTTATAATCTTCTAATCAAGCAATAACATCTGTTAACATCTAAAAAACTGGACGCTTTGAACATTTCTATAACTTTCAAAATCACATTTTTTACGTTTTTGTTACTTAATGGAAACGTTAGGGAATCGTTCTTACGACCTAAATTTATTGAGGATGGCTGCTTTTACAAAAGTCTGCAGGGTTGCTTTACACTCTCCAGATCTCCACATGCACAATAACGTTACACATTTCTGCATGCCGTGTTAGAATATACCCATATGAAAGGAAATTGAGCATGTGCGATTCATACACGTGTGAAAAAACTAGCTAGCCTGCACCAGAAGCGACGCATTCTCTGAAACGTTCACAGGTCTTCCTGCACACAGCGTTTTCAACACACACACACAATTGTAGAGTAAAAAACAGGCTATTTGGACAGGAGGTAAAGCTTAGCCACTCTCAATCAAGGTAGCAGTCGTAAGTGTGACGTGGGCGTCCTGTTAATTAGCCTCTCCAGCTGGCCGCTTCCCCTGGAGTCCCATCTGAAATACCTTAACTCCATTCCCTGGTCACTCTTCACAGGGTCCGGCTGCTTTGAAGCCAGGCAAACATGTCAGTTTAGGGGTCTGCTTAGCCCTTCATTGGCTTAACTTAATTGCAGCCCACAATCATCTGGTAGTTTAAGATACTTAAGTGCAATTGACTTTAAATCCCTAAAAGAACGTCTGTTTTTAGGGATTCGGCCCCTTTTGCAGGACACGTTATTAGGGTTACCTGTTTTCTATCACTCTGTGTGAATTATTCTCTTCTATTTTGGTAACGGACACACACACACACACACGCACACATAGCCTAAATGACTTTGGCCATTTGAGAGCTGATCCAAAACAAACCTTCCACATCTGGGACAGGGAATGCTGTATTAGTCTTGACCTGCAGAGGTCAAGTGGCAGTCGATTGAGTCAGTAAGGTAAATATCCAGAGGAGGTGAACTGGCCGCTTTGGGGACGTGTTGGCTTTTCCTGTGAGTCTCTCCAGAACGCTGCAGTGTCAGCGGGTCACGGGTCGTCAAATAATCCTCGCCTACGAAACTCCCCAGCTGTGAGAATTGCCGAAGCCTTAAACGCAGCTAACAGGGAATGTTCTCAGAACATTAGCTAACGCTCTCTCAAAGTTATCACAAAATATTCTTGCAGTAATGTTAGAACTTTTTTAAACATCGTTTATCATATATATCAAAAACATTGTTTATAAGTAGTTAGTGGAACGATTACAGAATTGAAAAAAATGTTTTTATGTCTAAAAAGCTGGAAGTTTGAACTTTCACAGAACTTTCAAAAACACCTTTTTAATCGTTTGGTTACAATCTAAACATTTGGAAAACGTTCTTCCAACCTAAAATTTTTAGCTGGGCAGTTAGCTCCTATTAAAACAACTGCCATATATGCAAAACAAAGTCTTCTACTATCACTAAATCTACAGTAAACACGGCACAAAAACACGAGGGAATGTTCGGTTAAGTACTATTCATAACAAACGTAACATGGGACCAGAACCATGACGATACATTCACGGTATGCAGTCTTTTAAGAAAGCGGTAATAAGTCTTTTCATTTAGATGATAAATCTGATATTTCATGGTGATGTATGAAGGCTATTGTTATTAAAAGACAAGAATGTCTATTTAGGATCTTATGGTGAGACCAAAGCGCTATTGTAATTTTACATCATATTTAAAGTATATACTTGATTAGTAATGGGACAGTATATACTTTTCAGTAGTGTGCAAGACAGTACGCCAGTACTGGAACATAATACAGTCTTAAAAACATCACATAACAGTTAAAATATAGCTTCACGAATTAACTTCACGATTCACATGTTTAAAAACCGCTGTGACCTTGAGCCTCACATTGCTTGCACATTTTCCTACAAATAAAAAGAACAAGGACTGTCACAAACTGGCCTGTCTTTTGTAGCGCAAGGCATTCTGGGTAATTTTTGCCCAAAAAGCATGCTACATTAAACAGATAGTATGCGAATTGGGAAGCGGCCCAGGATAAATAAAAGCCCCCTGCAGAGACTCCACTTATCTGCTGAGAGGCTACAAAGACAGTTCACCCACACTACACCAGTACACCACAGTAATCCGCACCCTCCAAGCCGTTTACATACGCTAATCTTCCTGACACTCATTTGAGAAACCTGCCAAGCGTATTGGGAATATTAAACATGACCGATCTCATATCCACTATTAGGCTACGTCAACATCCTGTTTGTCTTTTTCAAAAGTGCCAGCATTGTCTTCTACCACCTAGATTTTTACCGTCAGTCAGTATTCACCAGCTCTGTTATTGAGGGCTGGCAGGTTTGTGTTATGAACCGAATCTAATTTATGCAACGTCACACTTTATTATGCAAGTCTAATATTTCTCAATTTGAATTCTGTCTGCGGTACTATTTTCAGCAAAGTTGAAAAATCGTTCTTGAATTTAGTTCGTCTCCGGATTTAGCCACTTGTGGACGAGCTTCTGCCCGCGTGTGTGTGCGACGTCGGGCAATCTGATCTAGCGTCTGACGGCTCTATTAAATCATTTAAAAGGCGGCTGTGAAATCCCAAAGATTGATTTTCTTTTAAGCTCACCATGGTTTTTGCTAACTTGATTATTTTTAGACCACTTTGGGTACATCGAAGAAGACAAGAGACGACCTCCTCAGCTCCACTCAGAATAAACCTCTCCCTCTTCTGCTCTCTGGCACTGGGGATTGTGTTCCTGCTTCAGAGACTCTTAATCTTGACGTCTTCCTCAAATAAATTGGAAGAAAGCGCGCGGGTAGGTGGAGTTAAGCCGAACTGAGCTGCTCTTGGCTGGAAACAAGACTAAGCTCTCAAAGCCCTCTTGTGAATGTAGACTTCACAGATGACCTTGAGACCACATCCCATAACACACTTGGGTTGGATCGATACCAGAATGCTGGTTTTGGTATGATACTGGCATATGGAAACTCAATCCCAGCTAACAGAGAACGTTCTCATATTGTTGACTAACGTTCTAACACGGTTATCAAAAACATTCATGCAGTAACGTTAAAATAACTATTTTAATGGTATATATAATATATATAAAAAATGTTACCGCTTTTAGTGGACGGTGGACATTGCAGAATTAAAAAATGTTTGAATTATATATTCAAACAAATGATTAATATTCACATTATATATTTAAACTTATAATTAAANAGAGATAATATATCTCTTAATTAAATCTAAATTTAAATCTTATATGAAAATATATCTTATATGAATAATTATCTTCTAGCCAGAAAATAAAATTCATAATATATAATATCCAAAAACTGGACATCTTGAACATTCCTAGAACTTTGTAAACTAATGTCAAGAAAATGTTCTTACAACCTAAAATTGTTAGCTGGGATGCTAAAAATAAGGTAACATGTTTTTGCTGCTGTTTTTTAATTAACCCTATGCATCAAGACATTCATTGTGATGCTTCAATTAATTAAATATCACCATTCAAAATAGGTACCAAAATTTGCACAACAACCCTGAAAACATACATGCAAAACCAGCGGCCCCCTCTGTATTTATTCTTTAGATTTTCAAGATTTTCCCATAGTTCAGACATACGCAGTGCGCTGGATCCGTGCTTATGAATATGCATATACAGATCAGTCCTGACCATTTGAAATTCCAGCCCATCTAAGAGGCGACAGCATGATTACCAATGATTGTTTGCAGGGAAAACCTGTTTGAGGGGTTCAAAAGTGTGTCAAGGCCCAGGAGCATTGATTCATTTTAATTTCAAAACAGTTTGTAGGTCTCTAAGCAGTTCAAATCATTTTGTCAAGAACAGGCACTGGGACAAAAAACACCATAATTTTGGCTGGGTGCGAGAGTCAGAAATGATTAAAGGCATTTGAGGTGTTTGTGCCTTTGTGTCTTGATTTTGATTGGTTGTTACTTACCCCTTCTGCTGGATAGGCCTCCCAGCCGAGGTCCCCCAGAGCGGACATGGTGTCCAACAATGTAACTACAGAAGCGGAGGAGAGGAGAGAGAGAGAGAGAGAGAAAGAGCACATGGGGGAAGAGAGAACAAATAAATAATTTGTTAAAGTTCAGTCAGCCTCGTGACATATTATGAAGAAAGTAATCTGGTTAAATGAGATCGCATATTTGACAAGTAAATCACGCAGAAGTTGCTGACAATCAGCTTCGTAGCCTGAGGGACGAGAATGCAGCCCTACAGTTTAAATCAATCCCACAATACCCTCCTTCATCATGAGGAGAAACCTAATGCTGGGAACCTATTACATGAAAAAGACCGTTTCGTGAATCAGAGATATCAATAAAAACATGTTTATGGCTTACACAGCGTTATGGGCAAAACAAAGTTCGCTCTCAGTCACGGTATTGATGATTTTCATTTTCATTTCTGGAGTGTGTGTGTGTATGTGTGTGTGTGGGTTTACTTAACCATATATTGGAGACATATTTGTACCCAAAAGTCAGCAAAACCTGACAAATCTGAGCAAAATCTCCTTTCAGGGGCGTCCTCATTTGTGAAAACACATTTTTTTGCATTTTTTGCAAAGTTAGATTATATTGTTTATAACTGTGTATAAAACAAAACAAAGAGAAGAGAAGGCTACAGAATGTTCCCATTTAGATCCTCTTTGTGTGTGTGTGCCTGTGTTCTTGTTACACCTACATACCAGCCAGTGGTCACCATGAGGGAAACTAATTATTAAACACACTAAATGATGCTTTTTTGAAAATGTAAAAACTGCAATAAGGTTCCTGTGAGGGGAGAATATAGCATAGAAAGAAAGGAAGGAGTTAGAATATACAGTTTGTACGGTATAAAAATAAAAGTATGTGTGTGTGTGTGTGTGTCAAGGGGATTGGGTCCACAAACACATACTGATAAAATGTATAATGTAAAAAAGGACAATGTTAAAAAATCTTCAACTAACATTACTGCAAGAACTTTTTTGATAACTTTGAGAAAACTTTAAGATAACATTATTCTGAGAACGTTCCCTGTTAGCTGGGATTATAGTTTTGTGCGCAGAACAGACTGAAATGTAAAAACTTAAATGTCATATGGGCCATTTTTGTAATATTTGTACGGTGCTTTTGCATCTCTTTCAAACCTTAAAAACAGCCGCCCTCATTTTCGTAAACATTATGGAAAAGCACAACCAGCGGTTTCATAAAAATTCCTTCTTTTGTATTTAACAGAAGAAAGTCAATCCGGTTCGGAATGCCATGATGGTGAGTATATGACATTTCCTTTACAGCTTGAGTATTGCGTTAGCCGCATACGTTTTTGGAAAAACAATGCTAAAATACCGCCAAACATAGTTCCATTCAATATAACTTGAATTGAACAAATGAAGTCATATGTTTGTGTGTGCGGATTGTATTACTGTATATATAAACATGATGAATGCCCACACACTCTCTCTCTCTCTCTCTCTTTCTCTCTCACACACACACACACACTTTTTTATTCTGGTCTTCTCTGCAGCCAACAGCACTTTTAAAGACACATTTCCAGTCAATACTTCAGGATAACAGCATAAGCGAATGCTGAGCAAGGCACATTTGACTTATTGGCACGCATGCAAGTTATTGGCATGCAGGTCTTAAGTGGTTTAATAGCGTTGTTTGTCTTTCATACTCTCAGAAGTCAATGTATTAACCAGATTTGGTCAAAAAAGGTAGAAAGTTAAAGTTTAGTATGCGCTCCATGTTTCAGGAGCATTCGAAACATCCAGTTTAACAGACGTTGTATTAATGTTATTGAGTGGTTATAGGAATGTTATTCAAACTTTTTTAAAATTCGAACGTAATTAAAAGGGTCAACTAACTAATTAAGAATAATGTTTTTGATATATATGATAGATAATATTAAAAAACATTCAACTAACGTTAGTGTAAGAACGTTTTTAAAATAACATTGAGAGAACTTTCAGAGAACGTTAGCCAATGTTCTAAAAACATTCCTTGTTAGCTGTGGAGAGGTGCTGGTTTATAATGACAGTTATAAATGTGTAGATGTACGATTAATGGACTAGGGTTCATGTTTCATAAATAGTTGCCCCTGACTGACTATAACACTTCACTTGAGAGAGATCCACTCCAGCTCAAGTGCTGCGCACCGCAACGAGGTTACGAGGTTAACCAATCAAAACACAGGTAATTTACTTAAGTCTAAAATAGACATTTTTCTGTTGTATTTTTACATTTAAATGTCAGAGAAAGGGTGAAAATGGTAACGTTGCAAATGTTTTTGGTGCAACAACACTTGACAACGGCTATATTAATGGAACTGATGACAGCCCCCAGAGTTCTCAGGAATCACTCCATTAAACTCATATATACCGTAACAAAGAAAACAGAAATTCAATGGCAAACAGAATCTCTTTAATACCTCAATTGTTTCCAGACAGCATCAAGATTAAACAGAGAGCAAACTGAGACTTTAGCTGAAGTCGGTCTAAGATGTTGCTCAGATGTTTCTCAGCTGTTCCTCTTAAGACAAACACTCCAGTAACCTGTGTGATTCCATGAGTCATTCATAAAAGATCTCAAACTGTATCGAAATGTACCCAGATACCAAAGTAGTTCCATAAAACTCGGAGAAATCAATATGACCTCATTCATTTCTCATCAGATTCCATCAAGACCAATTTATCCGGCCATGCTATCTGCTGTATTTTTATAGCTCTGAACTCATACTGGATGTTAACAATCGTCTGATTTGTTTCCTTTTTAATTTCTCCTCAGAGATTTGTGGAGAAACATCTAGAAGGAAAGAAACAAATTTGAGACGTCTCCTGAGCTGTGAACGAGCAACTGCTGAGAAATAACATTTGCCTCTGTGCTCGCTGTCTCTCGCTTCCTCTCTCTCTCTCTCTCTCTCTCTCTCTCTCGCTTCCCCTCTCTCTCTCTCTCGCTCGCTCTCTCCCGCCCGTTCCCATCTGAATCCTGTAGATTGATGAGGGGCGCTTTTCCACAGAGCTCCACACCTGATGCAACACGTTACACTCTGGTGACAGTGACATATGTAAATAAACAAAATTACGGTGAAAGTGTGTCGGCGTGTTTGCGGAGGCCATTTACTCAGTGAACAGGTAACATTTCGCTCGGTAAAGGTCGCGTTTTAAATGGAAAAATGAGCCGTTCTGTGCTGTCTGTTTGGCTCGACCCAGCTAACAGTTTAAGGCTGTAAGAATGTTTCCATAACATTTCCGTCATGTAACAGTAAACATTAAAAAGGGTATTTTAAAAGTCTTAGGAACGTTCACAACCTCCAGTTGTTACTGCTTGATTAGCTGTTATTCTTAACATTTTTAAAACAGTTCACTACTAAATATTAACGTTTTGGGTATATGATATATAACATAAGAAAACAATCTAGTAACCTCACTGCAAGAACGTTTTTGATAACTCTGAATGAACTTCTAGAGAACATTAGTCAACGTTCCGAGAACAATCCATGTTAGCTGGGAACCTACTGATTACTGATGTCTAGAACACAGGCTAATGGAGGCGGAAGGCTGACCCAATAACCCATCCGTGCGAAGGCTGACCCGACCGTGCGGACCAGAACTACTCTTTCTGAATCATTAAAAGAGAAGAAATGATTTTAAAACAGCAGAGGAAGAGGAACGCCAGAACAAATGTGGATAACACGTGGATAACTGTTATATCAATTACTCATAACAGCTGCAGATGAAGCCTATGGGGGTGAATCAAAAGAGTTCAGCGCTAAGACCTTGATATAACAAAACACAACACCTCGCTCCTCCTCTCCCAGGATTTATGCACACAACCAACGTTGCTTTTCTCCACTGTCTCTTTACATGATAAATACATCTCGTTTTCAGAACAGAAACTATTATTTTGCCTTTCATTTCATTAGCGTTCCTGCTAATGATGCTCAAGCATCATTTTCACTATTGCTCAGACTTAGCCATAACAATTAGAACATGTACCTCATACTTCATGTACCTCATTCGTTTTTTGTTAGGAATATGAATGATTGCTAAAATTGTACAGTTTGTTGATGACAGGCCTGCTATTATTTTTTAGGCAAACCGACTAAATCCACAGAAGTCATGTTTATCTGTTTTTTTAAAACTGCTCTCTATATTTTTGGGTTAAAAATAAACAAAAAACAGTTATTGAGGAAGTACGTCACAGATAAGTGTTCCTACCACAAATGGTAAGCTTGTAATAATGATTCATAATTTGAGCTTTGGGGTCCAAATTCCTGGGAAATGTCAGTTTGGCTTCAACATATGTAAAGAAAAGTACGTCTAGTAACCTTTTTTTAACGATTTTATGTTTCAAACAGAGATGGCGGTAGAGAGGTGAAAGTTACGGACTGAAGCTGTAACCATGGTGATTTTAGCAGGGTTTCGGTTAGAATAAGAAGACTAAGATGTGGTGAGTAACAGGGTAAGGGATCTGGACCGTGAGCTTTTCACCCCTCTCTCTGCTCAGCTGTCCCCGGGGAAAGTCGATTCGCCCGCACATGTAACTTTAACTTTGCCTGGACACTCACAGCTAAAAAAAAATGGGTCTATTAGCATCCCAGTCCAGCTCATGTTCATTATCCAGTAAAACCTCACGCAAAACACCATCCGTGAAAATTAAGTTCAGCAAGAGTCATATTTACACTATGATCATTTGCCAAACATTATACAGTTTCTCGGGCAGAAGAAATCGGCTAGACGTTGGCTTGAACACAATGTAAATCTCTTCAAATGTTTGCCATGTATGTCAATGTGATTAAACCTCATTATATTTCATACCAATCCTGCTTTGTGCACATTTTGGCTAAATCTCTATGTATACCCGTCATTTGCACTATAATGGTCACCTTTCAATTAAGCCTCATTATCACAGTACACTGCACCTATTTATATTCCTCGCGCTGGTCTCATACCATCTGTACCTCATAATACAGCATTAGCACTTGTACTACAATATTAAGCAGTTATATATAGGTGTATGCATGTCTGGTTGGATGCTAAATCCATATTTTTGGGTACGAGCAGAGGGCCAAAGACAATGAAGTTTAATGCAATTCCAATAAAGCATTTAATCAAGTGGTTCTGAAAACTATGTCACAATAGTGTCAAGCTAAAATAAACTGCTCCATCTAATTGTATTTATGCATTACATTTACATGTATTCATTACATTAATTTATGCCTATTTATGCAATTTGCGATACATTAGCCAATTAAGTGGAAAAAGATAAAGAAATATAAAATTGCTCATTGTGCCATTTTTCTGCGATCAAAAGTCACACGAGATAAAAAGAGACTGAAAATGTAGCGAGTCACACAGTTTTAACACTGCTCGTGGTAGGCGTGCTATTCAGTTTTTCTGCTGGTATTTAAATGAGCTCTGTGTGAAACACACAGGCTGAATGATTTTCCCATGACCACCTCTGCCCTGCAGACTGCACAGCCCTTCACAGGGTTTTGGTTTCAAACTGACATGCTCGCGTATTGATTATTGTCGGCGGGTGGCGCGTTACATACAGCAGGGAAAGAGAAGCTTGGAGAATATGGGACCATGTTACTGGAACAGGCCACCCCAGGGACAGGCCAGGGCCCAGCATTTTACTGTAGTAAATCAATAGAAATGACACTTTTATCATAATCTATTGATCCGTTACACTTTTAGTCCCTTGTATTAGAGAATCTCTTTGAGAAGTACAGTGATTTTGACAACCTCCATGAGAGGAAAATGTCTGTTATTGTCTGTCATAGGTGAAAGGAATACTCATGGCGATAATTTGGACTAAATTTGAGCTTTATTTGTGTTTTCCTTTATTTGCTTTTTAAAAAAAATTTGACAGCCTCATTTAATTTTTTTCAATTCTTTGAGTCTGTACAGTACACATTGTGTAATGTTTTATAAATATTACATAAAATAAATAAAAAATTGGAATAAAAACATTTAGAATTTCTGCCATTTCATGTACCTTATTTGCTGTCATTAAATTGTATTATATCATATAGTGACCAAAACAATTACTTGAACAATTAGGTTTTGGATTCATTGTGGTTTATGTGTTTAAATAAGAGCCACTAACCTCAAAATACTCAATAAACATTCACAATAAATATTCATAAACTAACATGCAAAGGCAGAGATTGTGTAGAAGTGACCGTGCAGACTAAATTTCATGCAGATCTGGGCATTAGCCAGCCCGTTTTTATATATGTCAGCAGTAGCCACTGAAAAACCCATTTCAATATCCCATAAACGCGCGCACACACACACACACACACACATCCCCAAATTAAGACCAACAGAAAACCTTTTCTGGTTCTCTTTGTCCACATCCCCCATGATGCTCTCTGTCGACTGCTTGAGTCCAGGCCCGGGGCAATTACGGACACTTTTAGAGGAAAGAGCTCTGTGTTCCTCTGGCTGTGATCTGCACTTCCATCCCCTTTCACTTTCTAATCCCAAAAGAAGAGCTGCTTTAATCTACCTGCCAGCAATCAAACACCGGCCAGCCCTTCCAAAACCTCAGGCAGAGCTGCAGACTTCACAATGAGGGCGGCAGCCAGGAAAACACACACTTTCATACAGGTGTGAATACACAGATCATCTATAAAACAACACAATCAATATGCCTCAAAAAAGGTCTATAAATATATCAAAAGTATACATTAGGGAAAAAATTTGAGTCCGTTGACTAAAATGTTTTTCATGATTTTAAAAACCTTTTGATCTGATGACATTGGTTTGAAATTTGTTTTGTAAATAAAAATATAATTGTGCCAAGACATTATTTGGATACAAAACAAACATTTTATTTAAAAATGCTTTTAAACTTCGGCCAAATAATGAGCAAAAAGAATAAGAGCCCTCCTTAATATTTTTAAACTCCTTAATATTTTTAAAGAGCATCCCAAATTATCTGGTTGATGAAATGCTCAAATATAACAATTTAGTTTCTATTTCTTATAATTCTTAAAGTTTAGTTTGTGTTATACAACAGTTTTGGTGAGTTACTATTAAGTCAAATTTGAGAAAAATAATAAAGAATGTGTAAGTCACCCTAAACTTATGAGACCTCATAATGTACGAAAGACAAACACACACACACACACACACCTCGCATCTTCTATCATGCTTTTCTTCATCTGAATGAGGCCATCAGTGGTGCCTTAGAACTTTCGTTCCGCTCTCTATGACAGGGGCCAGAGTGTTGTCGTGGTAACAGGGGTACAGTGAGGGGAAAACTGAAGATCTGTGCATCTTACTCCAGTAAGACATTAACGGAAGCTGGAGTCTGTGCAGATCGGTTAGCCCGTCTCCACTCTGGGTCACTCAGCAGCCAATGGCACATTAGTGAACACATAATCACTACTGAGGACGAGTCAGTGTACCTGTGAGCAGATACCAGCATCATCTGCTGCATCCCTAATGAGCCACAGCCATCAGATAAACATATGGACGAATTTGCCTCCTCTCAGAGGAAGAGCCAGAGGAAGACTCTCAGAGCCAGCTAGGATATTACTGTTGTCCTGGAGTTGGTTTGAAATAAGCTAAATTAATGAATAAATGTAATGCACAATATAACAGGGGTCATAACAGTATTAGCCACTGTTAACATTTTTTCTCTGTATCGATTTGATTTGGGGAATACTGACAGCAAATCAGTATTTTTTCCTAATTCAAATAATTTTTCTGTGATGGGTTCTCAAAGTACCATCATTTCCATTGTTTATGTTTGATTTCACATGAACATTTTTAAACGTTTTAATTAAAGCTCAATGTATTCTCAGTTTATTGTAAAGCACATTGTTTTGACCATAGTGTAACATGCTACACCTCAGTGCTGAGCAAAAGCTACCAGTAAAAGGATTGTAGAATTTATCTGAAGCTCGGCATACCCAGCTAACAGGGAACGTTCTTAGAACATTCCCTAAAAGTTAACATTCTCTCAAATTACGTTTTGAACGTTCCTAGAACTTTCAGAATAATCTTTTTACTTAATTGAAACATTGTGGAAATGTTCCAACAACCTAAAATTATTGCTGGGTAGCCATACAAGCACTGACACACACATAACTGAAAATATAAGAGACGGACGAAAAGAAACGCTCCCTTTACGCACACACACACTCTGACCATCACACAGCAGGACAAAGCTTGGAGTCATGGGAACACAAAGCTTTAGAAGACAAGATTTTTGAGTGACAGGATTCTCAAGTCCCTCGGCACCAAATTGGCCACAGGAGGGTAAGAGAAAGAGTGAGAGAAAGAGAGAGAGAGAGAGATTTTCAGTCAGTTTAAGCTGAAGCTCATTGGCATACAAATCCTTCTCACAAACACATCTCCATTCTGCCTGTTTTTCCCCCCTATCAGCTGCCAGGTCGCCCCGCTATTGTGCTGCCAACATCAGCCTCGGTCTGGGGAGTGTGTGGAGAATGAAGCTCTCACACACACACAAAAACACTCTTTTCCTCTCCTTTTCATCTCTTTCATTCTCATTTTCCTCTGCCACTTCCCACTGGCCATCAGGGTCTACACAGACTGAACAAAAAGACAACAAAAAAATTCCCATAATCTCTCAGTTGCTGGATTTAAACTGTTGAATGTATATTCCCAAAGCTGAGTATATGTTTCATACCGAGCCCTCTTAGATAAATATTTAATAAAGTCACTCAACATATCCCAAATGGTTAAAGACCCCAAAACTGGAGTACTGCGGAGTTTATATATCCAATACATCAAAAACGTTATTCTTAAGTAGTTAGTGGAACGTTTTAAAAAATGTAGAGTATTAACAAATTTTTGAATAATGTTCTTTTAATCAAGCAATGATGTAAACACTGTTACACTGCCTAAATACTGGCTGTTTTGAACGTCCCAAGAACTTTCAAAATACCATTTTTAATGTTTTTGTTATTTAGTGGAAACATTATGGAAATATTCTTATAACCTAAAATTGTTAGCTGGGTAGTCCATGTGTGTTAGCTTTGAGGCTAGTGTGTTCCATAAACCTTTAGTACGAAACTTAAAAACCTTTAATATATGCAAAATGTTGCTAATTCATGATGCTCGTCACAGATTTTTCACCAATCAGATGGCCTTTAGTATGAGAATGCCCGCAACTAGCAAATCGTGGTTCATAGTTCTTAGCATAACAAAGTATGCACCTATTCCTGGTTTTGTCACCTCGTGGTTGTTATGGTGGGTGGTATGACACCGGAAATCTGAATCTACACAGGAAAACCAAGATTTCATTTTCACACAAAAACATGCACACCATCACCTTCCTACAAACCTCGATCTGTCCATTTTCGGTGCACTTACCCGTAACCACCAATAGTTTTGCGGTTCATTATTGTATCACTTTTACTTTATTTGAGAAAAAAATGCTGGCCAGCTGCTTTTATAAACATGATCAGGGTGTATTATTTTCCCAGCAAGAGGTGTATTACTTCAATTACTGCTCTTCTGTTACTGGCTGTCTAAAGTGCCGACACAAGAACCGCATAAGACTGGATCAGGTCTCAAAGTCAGCATCACTTCAGCACAGAATATCAGAGTGACCCAGGAAGCAGGGCGTCCAGGGCAGGATGTTGGTTTTGGCATTTGAAAGAGATGAGAGCAGAGAAGCTGCTGCCAAGGTCGCCCTGCAGCTCAATGTAAATCAAACCCACGTTTGACCCACCACTGGTGCGGATGAACTGAGCAAACAGCCCACCATCGGCTCTGACAAACAGACAACGGAAACTCAAAGCACGCGGGGCAGATACGGTAAGAGATTTCCGCCGCTCAATAACACAGAGCCGAGCAAATTGAAAAATCCTGCTGTTTGTTTAGCGCCGCGCTAAGGCGGCGAGTCTCCGAACACAATCGCCTATCCGAACCGTGTAAAAAGAGGGAGAAGCCGAAGCCGGGAACATACAGACGAATTCAATTAAAACAAATAAAAGGTCAAGACCGGGACCCAGCGAGACCGCAGGGAGAGCAGGGGCACACAGCGTGACGTTCAGAGCCAGACTCTACACCCTGCTTTTGTGTTGACTAGCCTGCTAATGATTTTCCAGTCAGAGAACCGGTTGCCCAACACGAGTGTCAGAGGCGTTAATTTGCAGAAACAGAAAGGAAAGAGAGGGAGAAGAGTTAAATAGGGAGGAGAGAGCAGCTCGTTTGCTGGAGAACTTTTAGCTGACAGGGCAAAGCTTTGGGGGCGGCAGAACAGAGGGCAGCCCAGTGAATATAGGTCAATGGCCCAGTATGTCACAGGAAGTGTTCTTTTACAAAAACAATAGATACAGCCCAAACAAACCAAACAGGCTCAAAACAAATAAGCGATCACGTAAAGCGATCCGTTCTTTTCTTCCTCGCACAAAGAAATATCGCTCTGTGTTCTGCTTTCTGATTTCCAGCTGTTCGTAGAAAAACACGCCTACGTGTGCATGGGCGAACCGCTCCACGTGGTCCTAAAATCAATACTTTTTTAACGATTTTAATTTCATTGTGAATGAATCAATTATCTGGTGTGGGCCGTTGCGTGTCCAGAAAATGACTCTGCCTTCAGCTGTTGGTAGCGCGCAGTAATGACGGTATGTATGGCAGGAAATTAAGAGGTCCTCAAAAGTCTTTTTTTATGATTACACAATCAGTGTGCGACCCACAGCTCAAATCCATCAGTAATCCCAGTAAGAGAGGTGAATCAGAGCGATGAGGCGGCCAATCAATGTCCACATCAGCTCAAGGTCATGAACAAAATAATGATGGTGATGAAAACCAATCCAATTACACCTGTGTGATCAATCACAAAATTCATATTATAAACCTCAGCCTGCTTATATATTCAAACATGATAGATACACAGACACATAGACAGACAGACATACAGACAGACAGACAGATGAGGCAAAATAGTCACTCTAATCCAAACGGTTTAAACATACCAAAATCACTGAGAACAGAAGCTCCTTCACAAACAGACCCTCTTCCCTTTGGGGGGGGGCATGGGGGTTTGAACCACTAATCTGGCTGCCCAATAAAGAACTACAACAGGCATAGATCACCCAAACTCCAGAAAGCAAAAACAGGAGGGAGAAAGGAACAGACCACCCAGCTAACCGGAAACGCTTTCTCAAAGTTATTAAAAACGTTCTTGCAGTAATGTTAGCACATTTTTTTAACGCTACATATCATCTATATTAAAAAACGTTATTCTTAAGCTGATAGTGGAACGTTACGTAATATAAAAAAAGGTTGACTAACACTCTTATAAAAACATCTAAAAACTGGATGTTTTGAACGTTCCTAGAATTTTCAAAATAAACTTTTTGATGGTTTTGTTAACTCATAAATATTAGGTAAACCAGAAATTGTTAGCTGAGCAAAGCATTACGAACGGCTTTATGGTGGAGGCAGAATACTAATCTGAGGGAAAAAGATGAAAAAAATATCAATCGATGACCATTCCAGGGGTTCTGCAAAGAGATTAAATGTTCTTCTTAAGCCATTAAAGCGAATTAAGCTTGGCAGCCTGGATCAGACTTTATCTAATCTTTGCTCAAGCAGGTGGTACGAACCCTCTGCTGTTAGACTGCAAGAGGGCTAAACAGTTGAAACCACCAGTTTGAACATACTGAGCTGCTCTGCGTTTCATTTTCAATTACGCAGATTTGAATCATTGACGGTCACATGTTACTGAAACTGCAAATCACGCTTGTAATATCTTATCATGTTGAAACGTTGATCAAAATAACTGAAATAACTGCATGTCACTTTTGGGGTGCCTGACAAATACATAATATTATAAAAAATAATCATCAGATACCCATAGAGTGAATCAGATGCCCACAGAAAGACACAGAAAGATTATTTCCTCTTTTGTTGCAACTGATCAGTATTCTACTGTGATAGGATCTAGCCCTAAACAAAACCGCATCACAAAACAATGCTGGCGCAACACGGCGCCCTCTGTTGTTTACAACAGGTAATGCTCAGTCCCCTGACCTTCCCTCAGTATTCATTCCTCCTTCTGCGATTCCACATTTCAGCCCCGCTCATGTGGCAAATGAGTCCGGTGTCATTGTGTACGCTTTTCTCCAGCGTAACATGGCACCCGTGCTCCCACCGCGGCTTAAAATAACAAACGCTGGTCACTCTTTCAGCTCGGCGAGCAAGCACAGTGGGCGCCCTCCAGAAGAGGGGACGTTATTTACAGTCACATGGAGCACAACGGAGCATAGCAGAGACAAAGCAGAGGAGACCGTGCCTTGGCTTTGGAAGCCACTGGATTGTTATGCACTCTGCTCACACACTAAAACACACACACACACACAAACCAGTTGAAGACACGAGGCAGTCAACAAACGTCTGCCAATTAGGCCGAAAAACAGCACAGGAGGTTGAGAGCAAAGCAGAAAACATTGCGAACAAGCAAGAACGGCCTTGAAAAACAAGTCTATCTGGAAAAGAACACAGAGAAAGGTCCACAAAAAAAGAGAACGAGAGAGAGAGAGAGAGAGAGAGAGAGAGAGAAAGGTAATCAGAGGGGACAAAAAAATCGAGAAGCAGTTTCTAGTGTTTCGATATCCAGATTGATCAAACACAAGATGGTCAGAGAAGCGTGTACTCTTTCCATCGAGCAGAAAATTATTTGTCTGTAACAGTGTTCCTATTTCCACCGGTTAAACACAGTTTCATCATCCACCAAAGTGTATTTTTACTATTCCAATAAAAGGCAGGTTTTATGGTTTGGCATATAGGTGCAACCTAGAAATGCTTTTCTAATTCAGAAACCAGATCTTTTAAAGGTCGAACCAGAAGAATAACCTGAAATTCACAGACAAAATGAAGCAAACGTTCTTCCCCTGTTTTACTCGAAACGATAATTTACCGCAAATAAGGTCTCTGTCTCTGCGGATGCATTATCTTCATTGTCTATCTAAGGACGCATTTTTCTGAACTGAAATTCCAGCAATTGACATTTAGGAAACAAGGGCTAAGCTGTGCCAGAGTTGGAAGTTCACTCATAAAGTCATAAGGTTGAGATCTGCATCTAAAACACAATAAAACAGATACAGTACTCATTCAAAACTAATTATATTGAAATGTGTGTGTGTGTGTGTCAGAAAACTGGCCCTTTTGTTTGTCTCCCCTTCGTTTATACATCCATTAAATAAATACAAGACAATTAAACAGATAAAAAATCTTTTCCACAGATGCACTGAGACTGCAGCCGTCATTAACAAATCACCTTATGGTCACTGACAAATGACAATTAAACCTGTTCACATCAACTTTTGTTTATTTATTTATATTTTTGTATTCAGTCCTCATTATGTGTATGTCTGGTCATTATAATAACATTATAATATTCAATGTCATATTAGATAGCTAACCCTTATTATGTTTTTTGCAGTGATTCCGTAGACCAAAAAAATAATGATGCACATTAAATCAATTAAAACCTGAATATTAAACATCGCTAGGAGACTGGTTTTCAACTTTTGCAAATTCACGACTTTTTACCATAGCCTACGCATGTTTTCATGGCTTTTTATTTATTTATTTTTAAGAACTGCTGAACTGTCGTACACTCCATACAACTGGTTCGTTATTTTTTTTTTGCTTTGGTGCCCCATGCGTGCATTGATAATCATTCCTGAATTCACTCCTGCGACTACATGCCGTCATCATTTTCATTATTTTAATCATCTGCACGTGTCCGTTGTATATGAATATATCGGAAAGGTCCGACTGCAATTCCCCGGGCGCACTTGCACAAATAACTAAATTCATTTGGACTCTCAGTTCGGATATCGTCTCGCGCTTTTGGACTTGCGTGATACACACGGAAACAATAATACAACTAAGAGAAAACACGTGCATTTGTTTTATTTCTCCCTGCTCGCCTCCGTCAACTTACGCGTGATTTAAAGGAAACGCAGAATCCAAAGCGCGCAGAAGTAAACTGTGTTAACCGCAGCAAAACAGCCACGCATTCTCGACTCGTGGAGCAAAAACCCCCTCTTACCTTCATTGTCTGGGTAATTCCGTAAGGCTTGACTCGGTGTGAGGGTGGGAAACAGAAAGAAAAGAAGGGACGGATAAATCCAAAAGGTTGCCATTTTCAGGCTGCGCTGAACGCGCGCTGCATCCCTCTCACTGTATAAAGTTACTGTGGCTCGCGATCAGCGCTCCAGCGGGAAGAGGAGAGAAGAGGGAGGGGCCGGGACCAGCCTCGGCCTGTCAATCATCCCAGGCTGCCAGGGCAACGGAGGCTGGAGGCACGCGGGCGCTTTAAAGGCTGGATGAAGACCTCAGTCGCAGCGCAGAAACCGAAGGAAGCGCGGACGATGACAGCTGCCAAATTTCATCTCAGAGTGACCCGAAACCTCTCAAATCCAATTTTCTGAGGTAATGTTAGCTGTAACAACGCCGTGTTTGGTAGTTTAGCGCTTCCACGGTCGGCTAATTAGGCGACACAGAGAGTACGAACGCGGCAAACACGCTCGAGTTTATTTACATCATTTTT
>JAZGTJ010009323.1:0-19546 GCA_036877575.1 Botia almorhae
CTGGATGTGCATCCCACAAATCTCCATCAACTGCAAGAGGCTATCCTATCAATATGGGCCAACATTTCTAAAGAATGCTTTCAGCACCTTGTTGAATCAATGCCACGTAGAATTAGGCAGTTCTGAAGGCGAAAGGGGGTCAAACACCGTATTAGTAGTTAGTGTTCCTAATAATCCTTTAGGTGAGTGTAAGTGTACTGTAAGTGAATGGAGCTAGTGCATTTGTTTGTGTAGGGCACCATCCCAGTTGCTCAAAAAACAAACAAAAAAACCTTCCGTTCTGTATTAATGTTAACATATAAGTTATAAGTTAAATATAAACATATTTATATATGCATTTTAAATATAAATGCATTTTATGGGGAACGCAGTATGCGTTACTGCACACATGATGCACCATGCCCTCACCTCATGTTCGCGGCCGACTGCAAATCATCATAATTGATGCACAACTATGAAAAGACATCAGCAGCCCAAGAGGAAGCCTGTGCATCACTTACAGGTACGTTCATGATCCGTATGGAGGTGAAGGGAAAAAACCGGGATGGGTGGGAAAAATATTTTTCAGTTTTTTTGCGTTCCCTCGAGAAACCTCGTTATTAACAGTTTCACCATCACCAAGACATCTGCCTTAAAATTCCATGCTCCCTTACGAAAATTCATTTGCTTTAACTACAAATGAAACCACTAATCATGGTTCTTGTAGCTATGGTAACCAAAAATTAACTATTGTTTTGTTACTTACATTTATTTACAAAAGTATTCAGATAATATTTCTGTGGTAATAAAAACAGACCTTAAAAGAAGTGAACAACAGTCTTAAAATGCATTATAAATGTCTGGTAGGGGCACAACAGTACAATTCTGCTTAGGTCACCCATGTGGCCAGCAGCGGCCCTGTGTATACGTCACCGTGTGAAGTAGACTGTTGATATGCTGTGAAGACGTGTGCACATGATATCTAATGGTTTATGGTCAACGTACTGCTCATAAAAAATCATGATTCAGTTAATAGCCGAACTGATAATATTGTAGGTTTTAAATATTCAATTGGTTTTCGTCAAACTTCTCTGTTTATATTTTGTTGCGCTGCCTATGAAGCCTGTCTGAAACTGTTTCTGGTGGTGTCTTCGCAGCCTATGAAGTTATTGCTTTCCTGTAGCTCAGTGGTTAGAGCATGGCATTAACAACGCCAAGGTCATGGGTTTAATCCCAGGGATTGCACATACTCAATGTATAGTGATCAATGTGTAGTATAATGCAATGTAAATCGCTTTGGATAAAAGCGCCTGCCAAATGCCTAAAATGTAAAAATGTAAATTGCCTGACAGGACAGCAAGTCAGCTGCTTAAGCTTTGAGATGCAGCCTGTAATTCCTAATTCAAAATAAAACTTTTAATTAGTCATGTCTATCTCAGCCATGTTTTATGGTCATACATTTTAAAAATGTTTTTCCCTTAAAATAAACCTTATGGACACAAATACTGTCACATGAGTTAATATGTTGTGGCCACAAAAAATGAAGGAAACTAACATCGGTCACAGTTCTTGACCAAAATGCTCCTTTTTACCCTAAAACCTTCTACTCTTCCCTCTGAAACCCTGCCTAAATTTCTGCCATTTGAATTTTAGAAAATAGAATTTGGCAATCTGAAATTTTGCTTGAAAACTTGAAGCTGTATTTAAAAAAACAAATATTTACAGTCTAAGTTTTAAAAAAATTCAAAACTTTTAAAAAAGCCAAGTAATATTGTTTTTGTTAAATGACACTTATAATTCAAAATGACATTATTCAAATTCATATAGTTTTGTCATATTCCTCACTTTAAGTGGAGTAGCTTTAAATTTAAGTTTTCAAAAATCTTATTTTACACAGCACCAAATGAAGCCACAATTAAAGCCACACCCAAACAGTTCTGAATTGAGATTTATTTAAATAGGACATTTGTATAAGAATGATAACACAGGAAAGCCACCAGATTTAGAACAAGCCTCTAAATCACAGACTGTTCACTTTAAATTCATACATTCACACTCATTCACCAGCACAGTCAACACTGTTGTTTCTCAGCCCTTTTTTATCCAATGACAAATTAACAAAACTGACATGAGCACAAACTCTGGGCATCAGTCTTGAGGACAAAATGTGACAATAGAATGTGATAATGTTAGTAGAAGCAGCTGTAAACTACCATACAAACCAGGAGCAGACGAAGATTATTTATCAACATTCCATCAGGTGAAAAAATGACCCCAGAAGTACGAAAAACTCTTATATTGTACAGAACACGATGTCTGTTGTGTCATTAATGTAAACACAGCACTGGCGTGCCTCATTGGTTTACAGAGAAGGCTTGATTAATAACAGCCAGACTTGACTATAAGCCTTGTAACCATGTGGCAGTCATGTAGAAAATACAGCCGTGCTTTCAGTAGACCATCATCCTCACATCGCACTATAAAAGGTACATTTATTAAAAACAGAAAATGGGCAAAAGCATTTCAGACTTCAGGAGTTGGTGAGTGAATGTCACTCAGGTTTGCTCTCGTGAAATATCCGTTCTGCTCAGGCAAACATTAACTGATGAGAAAACACAATATAACCCAGCAAAACTCTTTCTGAAGCTCATCTCCACAACTTACTGCCATTGAGAGCCACTGGTGAGTTTTCACCAATACTTGTATGAAACATCCGGATCATATTCCACCCCAAAATTTTAAAAAGTTAATTTGATTAATAAAGGTTTAAAGTTTAATAGTAGCTTCAAGAATTTACCTGTACTACAGTAATGACTTATTTATTATTATTTTGCATCACAACATCATTGTAATGAGAACCAGGAGGATTGTGAAATGTCAATGCAAAACAAATCTTTTTCTTTTGATTCTGGGATGCAATATGACCGGGACATTCCATCAGAAGATTTGCCCAATGTCACCTTCCAATCTGTTACATCTGCATGTCATTAAGGCTTCTGCTCCTATGCCTTTGATTTGGGTGTGCAAAGTCGCAAAAAAGGTTTTCAATTTCCAGCCAAACAAACAAAATGGAGGCAAAACTGTCTGGCTTCTTATGTTGTTTGAACACATTCTTGAATATTTGGAAAGAATAAGTAATTTTTAAAAACCAAAATAATGAGATGCATCCCACTCCATGTTCCATGTACAGGTGCTAATTATAGCTTCACACACACGCACACACACACACACACACACACACATTTGTATGCCACCCAACCGACCAATCTTAAACTACAAAAACAACTTTAGACAAATGACAAACAGTACTTTCAAAAGAAAACCAACTACTGCGGAGGATGAAGACACTTCTGTGCCATGTCCACAATCAACTCTTACACACTGCAATACTCATGTAGAAGTTTTATTTGAATATTCTACCTTGTCATTTCAGTAAAAAGAACATAAACTTTAAATAAAAAGAAAACTCCAGATGGAATTTAAAAGGGTGAGATGTGTGGAGGGCCTGTGGCGGTGGCAGACACCACAGGTGGACGAAGGACCACAGCACCTTCAGTTTGTTTGATCTTCAGCTTGTGATGTTCCTGCTCAGTCTTCAATATACTCCCACAAGTCTTTCTCATAGCCCTCGTGAACGTGCTGCAGCAGCACTCGTCGACGACTCTCACAGTATCTACACAGCAAGACACACGCAGGTTACACTGAGTGTTACTGCAGGTTGAAATGTTCCTCACTGAAGTAACATGATTCATTCTGTAATCCACTCGTTATGTTTGACACCACAACACCATCACTTCTGGGTCCAAATGCTCTATCAGATGCCAAAAGCAAACAACAGAAAACCACACGCACGCGTGCACAAGCAATGTTTCATACAATTTTATTATACAATTGAATACTAAATTATACACAATAATGTGGGTTTTCATTTAAGGTAAACTCTCACCTATACTTATCCTGAACTTTCTGTTTGATATCCTGCAAAGAATCCTGGGAGATGTCTCTCTCTAGATAACCTGAGAGCACCTCTGTGGCGTTCTCCAGATCTGCCTGATTGTTCTACAACACAAGAGATTTTCACTTAAACCTGATGTCATTTTTCAAGTGAAAACATTTTCTCATATCACAAGTTAATGTGCAGTCTTCATTCATATGCTGACTTCAAAACGTGTAAACACTGCAACACTCACATTCCAATTTAGAGTTTGGAATTTGGAGTGAGTTTGGGGTGGGACTGCATCCAATGAAAGAAGGGGGAGTGTACAAAAAAACCTTTAGTCCGGGACACACCAAACTGATGATTAGGCACCTGCAAAGTTGTGTGGTTTATAAGTGTCAGTCAGCTAGAGCTTTGTCAGTGTGTTCTGCAATATTGGCTCTTGTCAGGCGCTGTCTGCGAGTCTGTGTGTTGAATTGAAGGTGAAGCTCGTCTGTGAGAAAGAAAACTGGTTGCTCAGCTTAGCAAACAAGTGCAAGAGAAAAATGAAACTGGCATAAACAAACCAATGACACAGTACAGAGAGCTGAACAGATACGCATCAACCTTTTCACAGGGCTGATCATTCCAGCGCCATTTAAAACTTAGCAGAAATGATTGAAAAATCGGCACGAGTGATGATCATGGCTGCTGTAAACAAAGGTGAAAGCATCGCTTCCTGTAGTCTTACTCTTCTAGTTTTCTGTTTGAACACCACCACCTGCTGGTATGGGAGGGTAATGTCCCCTTACTCAGGTGCAGTGCCAGATTTGGTTTTCCTCAATGCTAGTTCTTTGGCATCGGTTTGGTGTGTCCCTATCTTTTAATAGCAGACTTTACACACATCATCTTTACAGCAATTAAAAAAGAAAATTAGCTATTAAATTTTTTCCAGTTGTAGTCAGTCAGCAGTCTTGCAGTTCATGATATGCAATGATGCAGGAAATGCGATTTTCCCTCACCTCAAAGATGATGGACTGGTTGTTCTTCTTGAGGTAGAAGGCAAAGACGTAGGTGAACATGAGCGTGGAGCGGCACTGGCACAGCACGTCCACGGCCTTCTTCAGGAACTGCACCTCGATCCACGACATGTTGTGCTGCTGCATCTCCTCCATCTTCTGCTTGACCTGCGAGTACAGCTTGTGCTCGAAGCGCAGGCTCTGCATGTGATTCATGTAGCGGTTGCAGTAGAACAGGTAGCGCTGCAGGGCTGCACGGGAGCGCTGCAACAAGTGAATGACTGAATTATCTTCCATTAGTTGCTGCCCCTTAAATGTCTGATGTGTGTTATAAACATTGATCCTAACTAATTACAAACTGACAGACTTTTCTGTCCTCACTGAAAGTGGGATGATTGTGGGAAATTGTTTAAACTGTTTTTTTAAACTGTTCTTATGCTTTAAAAGCTAGCTAGCTATTGCTAGCCTCTCTGAAAGTGCCTACCCTACCTTTAAGTGTCCTGATCAGGGGTAAGTGGGTCTCAAACAAGCCCCCTTCCTGATTCTAGCCCTGAACTACAGCCACTATGCCAAATCACCCCAACATACCTCAGTCTGTTTGAGAAGAGCTCATTTTGGTGTAGACATAACATGGTGAAATAAAATCAGGTAACGATTCATTGGAGATGGACTATAATGACTAGCATTACCTCCTGAGCATCTCTCGCTGCCTTTGCATCATCTTCATTGTAGCGGTTGCAGTTATACCTGTAAATAACACAACACATTATTATAACATAACCCTGAGAAACAGAGGCATGTTACACAATGACAAGTGTTTATGAGAGAGACTCACCAAGCAGAACCATGGGGCTCCCAGGGGCCGAGACAAACCCAGCAGAATTCTGCTTTACAGTTCTGGTTTCGACACACCATGTGATTACAGCCTCCATCCTTTTCAATGGTCACATGACATTTGGGACATTCCTAAAAAAGAGGGAATACCCAGATAAATTACAGGAATATTTACATACAATTTAAGTTCTACTCAACAGTTTCTACAGCGTGCTGTCAACTACCACAGAAAAAATGATCAACTCATGGCTCAGTTTAAAACACAGAAATGCATCTTTGAGATCTATGTTAAGTGATTTGTAGTGAAGCTGATATGAAGTATTCCCTCACAACACACGTATTACTACACCTACAGTCAAATAAGGCACATTTGTTAAACAAATGGCCAGACCTGTTGCTATGACTTCAAGTGAACTTGAACTGCTATACATGACACATGCTGGTAAAATGAGTTACAATGAGTTCTTATATTCACATTCTCCATTTAAAAAATCCTAAAAATGATAGAATCTGACAAAAACGAATGAGCTGCACCTGTCCGAGCTACATCTGTCTGAAGCACAAGTCGTTGAGAGGAGAACAGAACTAAATAATTTTTTATGTATTTTTAAAACAAAAGAAAATATTAGAACTGCTGCTAACGTTTTGGCGTTTTTAGTTTAACTTCACATTTTACCTTCAAAAAATGACAGAGTTCCAGCACTTCATGCTGTCATACAAAAAACCAACAGGTCCACAAGAAATATGAAATCTGAGTATTCAAGGCAGCTTTGTGAGGACATCTCCCCCATGTCATGACATCTCAAGCTCAACTGAAGGCATTACAATACTACAACAGCAACAATAACATATAGTAGCTGGACACAGCACAATGTTAAGGCCAGTCTGGGTAGGTTGACAGAGCGTTGCTATGCAGTTTCTAGGATCTTCTTTATGGTTTCTCAGTAGTTACTGGCTCGGAGTCTTAACAAGGCACCTGTTAGCACAGCAGTGTCTCACATTATTGCTATATATGTTTCCTAGAAATGGCTTCATGGAAACGTGTACCTTCGTATTTGCTGAAATCCAGTTTGAGGTTTCACTGTCGTCATCACATTTCTTGGTCCACTTCCTCAGCCACTTCAGGAGGAGAAAATCATTCAAAACATCGAATCATCTAACACAACATCAGCGCTTGATCTCTATTGCAGTATGATGATGTAGAGAAACATACCTTGCATTTCACCGGGTCATGCCAGTTCTCTCCACAATTGAAGCTGATCATTAACAGCAATGAAATAAAAAACAGGAATGAATGAGGCTTGTGTGCAATGTCAGATAACATTTAGGTTTAGCACCTCTGGTGTCTTGCAACAGACACTAAATCCTTTGGCGGGGACTGATGAAATGAACGTGGACTTAATTCACTTTATTGGACTCAATAATAATTTATTATTATTTGTGGTTAACATGTTAATGTGTAAAGTCTTTGATCACACTGTCACCTCCAGCCATCGCTCCATTATCACATGTAATAAACACATTTTACAACCTAATCATCAAGCCCCACTTCACACTGTGTGTTCACTACTAAGTGAAATAGACACCAGAGGGGCTCTTATAAAACAGGTCTATGTTGATGTTAAAGGACTCTGCAGGGTCTTACCAAAACTGCCTCCCACATTTGCAGTGAACGGGTTTGGCGTCAGGATACTGAACTTTGATGACATGATGGCAGTCAGGAGCCGGACACCAGCTCAACAGTCTGTTACACTGCAGGACAGACAACCAGACACTCATCAGCAACTGAATGGTACTGCACTCTCTCTGATTCCACATTCACACCACTGGAAACCACACATGAACATTCTGTCTTCATTTACTCAAACTTGTATGAAACACAAGAGGAGAAATTCTGAAGAATGACAGCTGGTTTTCAGATGAACTCATCCCTCAGACACAGATATAATGTTCAGAATCACATCAGCAGGCACATGATTCAAGCAGCTTTGCTAAAACGAGCAGCTATGATCTTTGACATCAGCAGCAGAGGCCAGTGTTTGCACTCCATAAGAGAGCTAGAAGTTTCCAGGCATGTCTGGAGGCTCCTTGCCACATGCAATCAATGAGTAAGATCACACACTGATGGATTGTACACGCGTCTACATGTGTTTCTCAACATGTGGACTGTTACTTACAGAAGTCAATGGCTCTGTTCTAAAACTAGTGACCTGCATTCATATGCAGCATTACACCTCAGATGTAAAGGCTACTTCACAAGGTATGCAGCATGATTATAAAATCAAGTGTGAGTCTGGTCCCGTGTGTCTTGCATATAAACCACTTCTTCTATGACAGTTGCTGTACATAGCCAGTCAATTTGACCTGCAATTTACAATTTTAAGTAAAATGAAGAACTTCTTACCTCTACAAAACTATTTGTGATTAAATGTTGATACTTTAACTTCACTTTAGAATCTGTGATCAGTCGCCTGCAAAGACAATGACACCATCATACGCACATCATCATAAAATAATCACACAAACCACACAGCAGCACTTACATTACAGTGTTATCGTCAACCAAAATATCACAGTTGTGAGCAGGACACGAGATGGTCTGGAAGAAGACACAGAACCATCAGTTGAGGATCGGATTCTGACTTCACAGAGTAACAAGCAACATGAACCAACCTGTCCCATCCCTTCCTCAATGATCTTGGTGGTCAAGTAGTCGCCCCAACACTGCAAACAGAACTTGTGCCCACATTCTAGACCTGTGAAATACTACAAAAGAGAGCAGACATTCCTCAAGAATAAACCATGAAGTCTTGAAGCTCCAGACCAGCCTGACTCAGTGTCATAATCCTTTCTAAGGAATTACAAAAGCTTTAGAAGTGGTGGAGTACAGTAAACATAACACCTGGCTGCTTCTGTGAGAAACTGACCGAGTTTGGGTAGTTAAGATAGCAGATCTGACAGGGTATATCTTGACTGGAAGAGCGTGTGCTCATTGGTCGCATCTTGGGCTTTTTACTAGGGTTTATCACATGGCACTCTGAAAACAACTTATCCAGATTTCCATCAAAGTACCTGTAGCACAATAACAGAACATGAACAAGACATGAAAACTCTTTCCACAGGTGGATTGTGCTAGATCACCTCACATTTATTATTCATTCATTCAGCGCTAAAGACGATGGGCTAGCCATGGAAATCCTTTAAAACAATCTGAATGTATGTATGTTTGAAAATAACTTGCCTTTCCATAAGCTTCTCTTTGTCCCAGTTGAAGTGACTGAGCAGTATTCTAGTAATTGTAGCTGGGTTCTGAAAGAGACACAATAATGAATGACAGATGGGGATCAGGTTGAGGAGATCAGACTGTGGACATCAAAAGCCAAAGTCAACATCTACAACATCTACATCTTTCAACTACTGAAGCTTTGCATAGTTACAGTTCCTCACGAGCATAGGAATGAACCGGAGAATTTGCTGAACAGCACCATCTTCAAATATTCTCATAAACTGATTAAAAGTTCATGTATGAAATGAGGCTTGACAAAGATCTGCCATGATCTGCCTCAGAAATAATGTAATTATAAACAGTGAATGTTGACAGTGAATTTGTGTGAACAGTGAGGTCATAGCTTAATACAGTCAACCAGACAGAGAAAAGCCTTGTTTAGTAACAAAGCATTAGTGTAAGTGAACAGACCATTGCTAACACAAATGCTCAGACAATAATCAGGGGAGAGAGAGACATTCAAAGACTATCCAGTGTTATAAAGACTCATTTCGTGGGCTAATGTGACATTTGAGGTCCCAGCAAACATACAGTATAAAACAGATGTCTGCATGACAGAGCTGCAGAGTTCAGCACACCTGCAGCATCTAATCGAGATCTTTGGAACTGCTGGAAACATCCAGGCAGGTAATGGAGTAGACTGGAGCTAAACTCTGCAGCTCTGTGGACCTCCAAGAACATGGATTGGAGACCCCTGTTATAAATGAAAAGTTCATAACAGTACAGTACTGAATGATTATTATACTGTATTATAACAAAATGTTCTTGCATTTAATTGGTGACATCTGTCAGCAGTGGTTCTCATATTGCAGCTTTCTTTTGGAGTGGAAAAACTATCTGAGGTAACAGATTCACCATTTTTGTTGGACATGGTCTAAAATCACACATATTTTCACAAAATATCACACATAAATTAAAGTGTTGTGTAAATAATCCTGCAAGTGTTTTAGCATTAGCTGGGTGTCACCTGCTGTGATAGGTCTAAACTTCAGACCACTTTAAAACCACAATAAAACATCAGACAAGCTTTAAAAATGAAAAAAACTGAGCTTGTTTGCATTTTATTCAAAGCTGTCAAACAGACTGTAAATTGGCTCATGCTAGCAGCCCTAGCCCGTTTAAGTATATGCACAGAAATACCATTAATAAAGCACCTGTACAATACCAGTCAAAAACTGAGAGACAGCAAGCTCAAATCACAGCAGCGATTGGGCGGTGGCACAGATATACAGTGGCCACTGTTTGTGTCAGATGCCACTGCTGTCTGCAACATACTGCCCTACAGTCACTAGCAGAGAGGCAGCGCGATCCTCCTAATATGGAGTCAAAACAAAACATTTACCCAGAATTCAACACAGTGTGACATCAGCTGCAGATTCTCTATAACATTATTTATTTTAAATCTGTTATTTATCTATTATAAATCTGTCATTTAATCTGTTATTTAATAACGTTATTTAATAGTTTTTATGAGTTTTATTATTCTAAAAGGTGGAAATAATATTAGTATACGCAAGTGTTACTAAACTTTCGACTGCTACTGTATAAAAATGAACGCTTTTATTTTGCAGCTCTTCTGTTAGCCAGCCGCTAACAGCAGCTTCAGTCCTCCATATAAACAGTCTGTCGTGAACTGTCATCAAACATGTAACCCGCTCGTCATCTACCTGTATGACCTCGTTCACCTCCCGGATACACTCCACCATGTGCTGGAGGATCTGCTCGGTGCTCAGCACCTCAAAGCGGTAGTCCTCGTCCTCCTGACCGGGCCCCAGGCCGCCGCCGCCGGTGTCGCTGCAGCCGTCGGGATCTCCTCCGGCCACTGCGGGGTCCAGCAGCTCCACCTCGCCCAGGTCCAGCGCGTCCTCCTCATCGTCGCTGTCCTCGCTGCACTCTTCCTCCTCATCCTCATCAAACTCATAGTTGTAACCCTCGTCGGAGTCCATGTCTCCGCGCGACGGGTAAATATAATAACGCGCGTTCAGGGGATCAGCGCGTGCGTTTCTTCTGCGCTTTACAGACTCACAGCGGAACCTTGCGTCACTGCTGCGTCATCACGCGCATCCGACGCATTATTGATTAGAACAAGCTGCTATTTATTCCTTTATTTATGTACTTCATTATTTACTTAGCTTGATGCGTTTCCCCTGGCTGTTATTATTCCCCATTTGTTTACTGTGTATTCTGTTATTCTCTGTGTATATGTTTATACTGTATTTGTACGTTTATTTTAATAAAGTATTAATTAAATATTAGATCAGGGGTTTTCAAACTTTGTGATGCCAAGGACCCTCAAATATAATGAACCTTCTGCGAGGAACCCCCTCCTAACATAAATATATCCATCTCAATATTTTTATAGTAATATTATACAGTAAGCGTGATATTACAATTTTATAAATTTAAAATGAATAAATTACTATAAAACAAAATGAATTACTATTTATACATTTAAATAGTAAGAGTGATATTTATAAAGACAACCTGTTTCCAAATTAAATAATTGGCTATAATAATGTTTTACGTATTGTAGTAAGTATTGTTGTGTAAGTATTTTGTCTGAAACTTTTGAGGGACCTTAGAACCTTCTCAGGGACTCTCCCAAACTACTTCATTAAAGTACAGTGATTGTATCCAAAGGTAATACAGTCATATTTTGATATACACTGTTACTGAACAATGATCATATTTATGTACCATAATATCTAAAGTGCACTGTAAAGTATTTTAAAAGGTAACTAAGTTCTTTTTGCTACTTTTTGGTTACTGTCAAAGTTAAGATTCTAACTCCCAATACTTCCAATCATGGTCATTTTCATAGTGGCAAAAGATAATTTGTAGTTCATCTGTACCTGTAGTGCAAACTAACCTAAATGTTAATATCATTTTGTTTTGAGTAACATGTAGTCTATGTTATATCTACACAACACTTAGGACTGTATTTCGAAGTTATTTATCGCTGTATGTACTGTAACTCTGTTATGAAAAATCAGAAAGAAATCTAACAAGCCCTTTTTAACATCATTTTTTCAGTCCAAATCTTCAGTGTCTTCATAAGTATTGTGCTAAATAAAGTCAAGAGAAACATGAAGTCAGTCTGAGACGTGTATGGTTTATTCTGTAACAGGCAGGACAGTGTGTGTGCATTTAAATACATTCTCATTTCTGAAAGGGGTTGTGACTTTTTTCATTTAGATAACTAAATCTATATTTATAGTTAACATGGCCAGACAAGTATTAGATTTTTTGTTTCCGAATAGTCATACTTTCTCTCTTTATAATTTACTATAGCTATACATTTGAGTCACTATTATACATGATAGAGCTTTTTTGTGTATTGTGTTATGTCCCATTGATATCTATTATAAACACAAATAGAAACAAGACATCATTTATACTCAAATGAAAAGGCAGTGCTATACACAACTCCGGTGAAAAAGTACAGCGGTCACAGCTTATAAAGTTAAAAAAGCTTTAAACACATTATTTAGAAGCAGTTTGTTAAAGAGTTTGTTAAAACAAACCCTGGATTTTTATGCTATGTATTGCAAACATTTAAACCTCAGAAAAGCGAGCAAAACTCAGAAGTTTGGTTTTATGTCACATGCAGAACTTCGTGTTAACCTGCTACATGCAATTAAAGTATAAAATGTATTGAATGTTTTGAAACAAGCAACACCACACAAAAGAAAACACTCAGCACTTGACATGTTTGTGACCTGAGCTGCGGCGACAAACCACTGTACTTTTCCACACAACCACCCAAAAGTCAACACTTCATTCTGAAAACAATATATTAAAAGCAAGTCCAGGTTACTAAAATGCTGTTGAGATAAACCACTATGTACTGTAATATAGCAACAACAGTAGAAAGATTGTTTTTAAATGCAGGTGACATCTCCTAAAAATGTCTCTATGCTTACTGTGTTTTTGCTACTGATTGCACTCCATACATTTATCTATTGAATGAGATGAGACTCGTCTGGTACTGTAAAAGTCAACACAGAATCAGGCGAGCCGTTTAAAGGGTGTGTTTTGTGATTGGTGCATGCCTGGAACCTCTTTTTTAAATCATTTGCATTTCTGAGCAGTGGCTGGTAAACAGAAAGAATTATTCATGTCATTCATTTCACTGAGTTCTAACACTCATAGTCGTTTTCTTGGCAATTGGGTGAAAACAAAACGTATCAAATTTGCATGCTTCATGATGTTTGTAAATAAGAGATGACAAAAGTTGTCAAACGGAAACGTTTAACGTGACCACACAGTATTTCTTCATGCACATCAAGAGACAATCTTAACTTAACCATCCATCAGTGCCACCAATTACACAAACCCAGCAGGACATTCCACACCATCTTTAAATCTTATAAATAAACAAAAAAGTACAATACAAAAAAATATTTTTGCTAATTATTAACTTTTGTCTGAGACGTCTTTGAGACGTCGCTCTTCATTCTTCAAAGTCCTGAGGAAACCAATCCCACAGCCTGTTGTGAGCTCCCCCATGTAAACCCATGAAGTGTCCCTTCATACCCACCCCAGCCTTTCCCTTACAACCCCCCACCATTGTGTTCTGTAGTGTCCATGTAAACACACACAGTTACATTGGGTTGAATGTGAAAGTAGTGTGCAAGCTTCTTGACATGCTAGCAACATGTGTTAAAGGAGCCACTCAGCACCTTGTTGCAGGCAGTGAATTGGACACTTTGTAACGGTGATGCACAAAACACAATGGATTCAGCAAAAATATGTCTAACAATACAAAATGAGGTCTTCTGTTCCTGATGAATCCTTAGTGTCCAGAAGTCTGAAAGTCTTGGGCTGAATGTGTTTCTATGCATGCACACGTCCACAGTTGGGTCAGATAAAGTGGCCCCACTGAGGCTCCGGAAAGGAAATCATAGGTTAAATGAAGTCATTTTATTTTCTGACAGTGAAACTCTACACCATAGAAAACAGTGAAGTTTCCTTGCAGTTGGGACTAGCAGCAGAGATTTGTATAGCAGATGTATGATTGATGGGTAGTATTCCATCTGTAGGAGACATATCATTGAGTTCTTCAGAGGAAGAGAGAGGGTAAGATGGAGAAAGAGAGATGCCAGAAGAGGGGTCAGCTGAGCCCACAAAGGTACGAGGGGGCTTGGGAACCAAATTAGGTTCTATAGTGGCTCTGGCCAATAGCTGCCTAGCCTTGTCCGAATTTTTTGCATGTTGGTCCTCATTGTTTCCATCAGCCTGATTGTAAGATCCCCGTCCAGACTCAGATTCCACATCAGACAGCTCTAGACGTGGAGAGCTGCTGCCGTCGAGTCTAAACAAAGAGTCCAGGTATTGGGCAAACTCCAGGACCACCTGACTGGGCGTTCCACTGGACAGGGACGAAACTGGTGCGCGGGTCTGGGACAGCTTGCTCTCGAGTTCAGCTTTGACCTCTTCCCTCTCTGCGTGCTTTTCAACCTTTTTTTCACTGCCCATCTGACCGAGTCTTTCTTGCGATGAACCAGTCCGGGATGCTACGAGGCAAGATTCTTGACTGCTAGGAACTGCCAATGGCTGACAAGCCACAGGTGTTTCTGAAAATTGGTGAAGGTTCGTCTCCTGGCTGGCTGGCTGATATATGGTAGCTTGTCTAAACGAGAGAGAAGAGTGGTTGCCGTTGAGTACATTGACAGGGAGATGATGGGAATCATTGGATGGTACAGCCAGTTCAGGTGGGGTGGGGCAATATGGACCCGTCTCTCCCAGCTCATGGTCCCCTGCAGCCTGGCTCAAGCCATCTGCTGCCAGCAGCTCTGTGCAGGAGCTAAGTGAAGGATTCTCTTCTGGTATAGGGGCGTCCAAAGGAAAAGGTAGACTTCCAAGACAAGGCGATCCCCTCAGTGCAGCAGAAGACCGCCGAGAGTCCAAGCTATAGATGGACTCTGCATCAGATAGGCTTTCCATGATGGCCAGGGGAGCTTTCCGCTCCCGCAGTTCCATGGCCAATTGCTCACGAGCGCCAGTGAGCACCACAGGCACAGAAGGAGGCGGACACTCAGAGAAACCATCCAGCGAAATCTCAGAGCGGGCACAGGAACTACAGTAGGACAGGAGTGGAGGTGGACACAGGAGGAGGGTCAATATGGAGAAAAGAAACAAAGACAGACAAAACATACAAAAGAAAAATGGCCATAGCAATGAAAAGGTTACAGATAAGGGGAAAAAAGATGACAAAATGATAAAACAGGAGCAATTAGAAAAATTACAGGAGAGAAAAAACATTTATAAACAATGGTGTGTGTTTATAAAAAAATGAAAATTGCACATATTAATAAAAATGACATGAAATAGGGGAATACAAAAAGGTATGATGGAATAAAACAGTAATTATTAATAGGATGTGGTCTTAGATAAAACTTTAAGAAAAAATGAACCAAGGATGCAATGCATAAATCATAGGGTGTGTTTGTAGAAAAATCATAAACATTCAAAAGAGGAGAGAATAGAGGAACATTTAGAGGAAAAGAATGATGAATGGGAGTATGAGTATGGTGAGGCAACAGTACTGTGACTAACATCTGTTCTGTGCTGTTCTACTGAACCACAGAGGGCGGGGGGGGAACTGTATACTGCCATACGTGGTACCTCTGTGGTCGGCATGAGTGAGACGGACAGGCAACAGTGTTAAAACAAAACGATATGACACACTTACACATTACAGTATGCTGGGATTGGCCCCTGCAGGACTCACCGGACACTACTGTTTCTGCGGTGATGTGTGGCAGGCGTGGGCTGCGGTGTGGTCGAGGCATCCAGGAAGATTTTTTCTGGATTCAGGTCGACTTCTGTGGGACTGACCATTATCATAGCAGCAGACAATAAGGCTGTCTTCCCTTTATTATAGTTTTCCAACACCTGCAGGAGCAGAGGAAGAGAGAACGAGAGAGATGATGAAAACCCACAATTAAAAAATTTAATGTTCAGAAATATATGAATTGACAGAAAGAAGCAGGTCTCATGACCGATTTAAAAAAAGTGAAAAAAAAACAATTATACAATAAATGATAAGTATTAAGTATTTATAAGTATTATTTTATTAAGTAAATATAGGCATGGCAACCGAACGGCTATATAAATACCACCCAAAGACCCACTTCCAGTCAGTAGAGTTCTGTCAACTCAACTTTATTTATATAGGGCTTTTTACAATGGCATGCCATTACAGCTTACATAGAGATGACCCTTAGAAACAAGATACACTTCTATAGAACAGAACTATATTTATAATAAGGAATATGCAATAAAACCGTTAAGTATCTGAACATTATGAGAAGAGAATGAGAGAAAAAACAGTGAACAGCAGATTTTGTTTGTTGGTCACGTGCCTCTGAAGTTAGTATGTATCAAAAGTGGTGCAACAAAGCTGCGTGTCGTGCACAGCTAACATATGAACATATTCAGAGACAATATTCACATCAGTAAACACATGCAATGAAAGTAATATTGTAAATTGCACAAAATCAATAGTGTACATGTACCGTGCAAAACTACTACAAAAACAATTAAATAATCACACAAGACACAAAGTACAAAAACAACTTAACAGTTACATTTACACATTTAGCAGACAATTCTATCCAAAGCAACAGAGGGAGAAAGAGAGATAGAGAGAGAGAGATAGCATTTGACATTTTGCCCTAAGACCCAACAAGTGTAGTCTACACAGCTACATTAACAAGTGTGTGAATATGTCTGATGTTAGAAACAGGACGAACAGTAGAAGATTTTTTTTTACACGTGTGAAATGAGGTCAAACATTAGGGATGAGTCAGGCGATGAAACCATGAGGACGCTGCCAAACACATGATGTAGTCCACTATAAACAGACACTGAATAACTGTTGAAAATTTCCTGTTGCATGTTGAATAACTGTTGAATTCATTCCAGCACTGACTGCTTGCTCAGTACCAGTAACTAAAAAGTCAATTTTTCCACTCCAGTCAGTGGAACACAATTTCACACGTTTTCTGAGGTTTGCACCACCCTGTATTACCCCAGCACCACCAAAAGTGAAAGACCACCACCAATCAGAGCAAACAAACTCTACCTCCCACCACTGCCACAGGTTAATCCACCTCCGCCAGTAAGAATAACACAAAGCATGAAAGAAAATGGGCGTTAAAGACGTTGTTTCCATGATCACATGGAAACAAACTCAAGGAACACAGAGAGGAGATAAACAGCGAGAGGCTAAAGACCTGCTTCAAACAGCTAAAGACACCAAAACAGGAAGTGGAAAAAAGACTGACGGACAGAAAAACCAGGTAGAGGAGAATATGCAAAAAGGAACAGGGTGACACCTTAAACGCCCAAAACTGAAGAATGCCTCTGGCAGTAAAAACACAGATTGTTAGCTGAAAAGCACCAAAGCAGATGCGGTTGTCTCGCATGTACCTGTAAGAGCACTTTCACAAGCACTAGAAGACCTAGATGAATTGTTGCGGGTTAAAACCGCTGTGGTCTCTTCAGACGGTGGGGGGGGGGGGGGACTCAGTCTGGGCTGGGGATGGTCTTTTGTCTGGGGACTTAAAAGCTCATTTTCAATGACTGTGCCTTTAACCATCAGCCAAGATAATGAGTTTACTGAGGCGGTCCTTTGTACAGAACAATGTACTGCTGGACCGTTTTCTGAGGCATCACATGCAAGTGCTGGGGGAATCAGGTCGAGAAGGACATGATGTCGTCTCTGGAAACAGTGACTGCACAGAAATGTTGTCTGACTCTAGAAAGGTAAGGCAAAAGTCTCCTGGCCAATCAGAGAGCTCTGAATCTGAACCAATGGGAGATTTATCTACACTAACAGCTGTTACGGGGACAGATGTGAAAATTCCCAGGACAATGTTTTGAGTATTTGACGTCTCTGCATGACCTTCAGAAGTTGTCATTACCAGACTGACAGTGTTATTACGAGGAAAACCGTGATTAAGAGCAACAGGGTGTGTTTCTGGAACCACAAGACATTCATGTGCTTGAGAGCTAGTTCTGTGGCCTCTGATATGAGCAGAAATCAGTTCTGAAATTAAAAATGGGGTTTCCCGCACCTGTAAAGACAAACCAACAAATTACCACACAACAGACACATTGAAACATGAACATACTTTCAAAAGAAAACTACAACACACCACTATGGCAGTGTAGTTTAAAAACAATACGTGCAGTTTAAAAACAACAAGATATTTGCATTTTCTAATGCAGACATGGTGCTGATCAGGGGTTCTTAGTGAACTTTAGTGCTTTTCACCCTTAACAGCACCCTAGTAACCACTCAGAACATCCTAGCAACAGTCCAAAGAGCCAATCCCCAAGTCTTTATGATATTGTGGTCTCTACCCTGGTGATTCCGTCAACGCAAATGTATAGAACTTCGTCCACCAGACAGAAAACACAATGTCCATCAGAAACAGTTAAGAGACACTGTGGCTAATTATTCAGATGTAACTGAACATAATCAATGTTGCCAGAGACAATATAGATAAACATCACACAGCTGCCAGAACGATTTACAAGCAATTCATTCCTGACCAAGAAGTCATGAACCCCAAACCCTCCAATAACAACAGAAATCTGGCAACATCAGAAGCAGAGTCTCTTCAGATAGAGTTACACATAACTGTAGAGTAAGAGATGGTGGTGTAAAAAATGTAATACATATTTTAATATTTACAGTATGTATTTGCTTTAAAAATGGCCCAAAATTTATTAAAGAATATTAAAAAAGTTTCATCTACAAAAAATAGATATTAATTGTTAAAAGTAATCCAGACTAAACTGTCAACTAAATCATCACACATGCACAGACAGACACACACACGCAGACAGACAGACACACGCACGCACAAACAGACACAGATGCACAGACAGACACACGCACGCACAGACAGACACACACACGCACAAACAGACACAGATGCACAGACAGACACACGCACAAACAGACACACATAGTGCGCGCACACACAAACACATAGCACACAAACACATGCTGCATACACATAAACGTGTATGAACACATACAGCACATAAACACAGACACACTACAGACACACAAACATATGCTGCACACAAACACAGATACACTACACACACGACACACACCTTGTTAAGGCCATCCATCACTATATGGGGCATGTGTTCATTCAGCATGGCTGGAGAAATGATGACCTCATCAAAGGCCTTGTTGTCCCCCCACAGAGCGGAGTAAGTGGGCTCTTCCTGACCACACCTGCACAGAGAGACAGAAGAGAGATGATCAGATGTATGTTAACTCCACACAGACAGAGAGACAGAAGAGAGATGATCAGATGTATGTTAACTCCACACAGACCTCTGCACAAGCATGACTCACAGTAGTATGTTAACTCCACACGGACCTCTGCACAAGCATGACTCACAGTAGTATGTTAACTCCACACAGACCTCTGCACAAGCATGACTCACAGTAGTATGTTAACTCCACACAGACCTCTGCAC
>JAZGTJ010009324.1:0-11853 GCA_036877575.1 Botia almorhae
TTGTGAACAATCCTTCAATTCAACCGTACATTCCAAAAATGAAAAATGTTTTAATCAAAACGTGTTCATTTTTCCTCTCTGAAACAACCTTTCCTGCTGACATCACTAAGGCTATTGGATGATGTTAGCCAACAGACAAATAGTTGCTTAGCCATTGGTTTACCCAACCCACTGTTGTAACTCAGTACCGGTTACACCCACTTTTAAGCATCCAATCAGTTCCTGCCAAAAAACGTCTCACTTTCCATTCTTCCTTTATTGATTGTCCTGTTCGCTTAGAAATTCGTCAGAAAACAGGTTGCGAACAGCAATTCACATTGACTTTAAAAATAGCTTTGTTATTTGGTTTTGTCTGCCTCTAGCAGGCCTCATCAGCATGTCATCCTTACAGACAGACACAATGTCACACACACACACACACACACACACACACAAACTCAGCCTGTAGCGAAAACTCCCGCTTTGATGAAACGCTCCTGTCATCTGTTCACGAGAGAACGGCTCTTGAAGCGAGGGCCATGTTTCTCCTTTTGTTTAACACCGAATAAAAGCAACTGTGCATTTATCTGGAAAAAACGCGAGACAACGACGACATCATAACATGCTGAGTCATGCTGGACATGGAGTAAAACCTCTGGACAACCTTCAGCAAAGAACAAGTGCCCTACATGCATAAACGCTGCCAGCTGATTATACAATATCGCAATGAGAGCGCTGTTAATGCTATGCCCTGCTACGCTGGTGTGTGCCTTTTTACACTTTAATTTATGCTAAATGCGACGTGTTTGTGCTCGCTGCATCGTTGGGCATTATGGGTAATGGAGACCGCAGGCATCGGTAACAGGCCCATTGTAATTCACTAAATCTGTGCTTATGATTTTTCAGCATATGTTCAGCTGAGTCTTCTCTCTTACATAAACGTAATACGAATGAAGGGAATTGTATTTTTACGTTGACATTACTGACATTACTCATTACTCAAAGCTTTATAATTAAATTTTATATTTATTCTAAATTTGTATTCGCTCCTTTTATTGTATTGTATTATTTCCTCTGCGCGGTATTCTTAATTCCTAAGCATCTGTTGTGAATTATTTTTAATTCAATTTAACACACTAAGAATTATTGTGATGAAATGTGCTACTCGAATAAACGCGTCTTGCCTTCCTGAGATACTTGTTTAATGAGATACAGTGTGTTTTTTATGTTATAATCAAGCCCATAACAGTTTAACTTACATTATGTTTAATATTATAGTCTTTTTTTTACTGTTGGCAGATATATACTGTATATTTCCTATATCAAAGGTCAGCAGTTATATTTTTAGCGGTCTGTAGGTTATGAGGAGAAAAGCTCCTTCGTTTTTCTTGCACACAAATGTTGCAGTGATTATGTGAGCTAAAACAAAACCTGTCTACATGGAGAGAAGCGAGACGCGTTAGCGAGCTAACCAGAGACCGTTTTAATTCCACTGACCAGATGGACGACACGTGCACGGACACCAAGATACATCCTCTCTATCTGCACCTCGAGGAGGGCCAGACACGGGCCCCTGGGGGCCACAGAGTGTGCTGGAACATGCTGCCTTTCAATCTGCTCGTGTCTGAAAGCATTTTAATCAGTTCCAGGGCCTCCCAAACCAATCAATTACTTTAATCAATCAATTAGAGCAGCGGAGTGCGACGTCAATTTTCAGCCCACCCCTTCCTAATGGATTAAAATTCCAGACTGAAGAAAAAACAACATCAAAATAACACCTACTTAAAGGAATGTTATTCATAGCCACATTTTAACATTTTAAATGTTAACATTTTAACCCAGCTAACCTAATTTTAGGTTGCAAGAACGTTTCCTTAACATTTCTATTAGTTACCAAATGTTAAAAACATTATTTTGAATGTTTTAGGTGCATTCACAATATTCAGTCATTGTTTAGACGTTGTATTAACGTTGCTGTTTGGTTAGAAGAACATTATTTAAACGTTTCAATTCTGTATCGTTTTTAAAACGTTTCACTAACAACTTAAGAATAATGTTATTGATATATATGATATATAATGTTTGAATACATCGTACTAACTTTACCGCCAGAATTTGATAACTTTGAGAGAACATTAGCCAATGTTCTGAGAACGTTCCCTGTTAGCTGAGTACAAATACCGGTAATTTACAGAATAAAAATCATGTTTAAGCTTTTACTTAATAAAATTTGTGCAGACACAGAAACGTTTCAGACAGAAGCCGTGCGCATTAACAATGACACGTCTTGAAATTAACACACAGCTAAATCGCCGCTAACTCCTCTCGCGCGAGGCGTAATGGCTGCTTTCCTGACTGTGTAACGCTCCACATGGTGGCACTTCAAAAACTCCTACGGTGTGTTTGATGGTATTAATGCACCATAACATCCTACATGTTTGTTCCCTGGAGACTGACGACGTCGTACGCACAGCCCTTCATTTTCAACTCTTTCGGGGGTCCCGGAGGCCCCGTTGACTTCCAGTGGGTGACCATCATTTTACCGCAAACACCCGGTTTTACAAATGATAGACTTTCCTACACAGTAACACTGGGAGAGGAAAGCCTCCATTAAAGATAGCAGGGGGGAGCTGTTGTTTGAGGACACCATGCAAATATACATGTGGCTGGTGGACCATGAGTGAGTGACAAAGAGCGAAAGAGAGAGAGAGGAGAGAGAGACCAGCGATGCCTAAAAGGTAGAGTTAGGTATCCCCTCTAAACATACAAACACAAAAACACTCAAATTCTGGTCACATCTCCAAGCAGGATCTCCAAAGCTCTTAAATCCAAGAGCTGAACCCTGAAACCCGTCCCTGCTGTCTGACTCTGACACTCACAAATCCACTTACACCTACAACATGGCCGACACAAACAAACATGGCTGCCAGAGGATGAAAGAGGAAAGTGGGTCGGTGCTGGCGGAGGGTCGGTGGGCATCTGTTAACGGAAAACTCATTAATGTCTTTAGAAGTTTATTTTACTCTGTATCGTTATCATTGGTATTGATTTATTCTGCTGTTTCTTTAATTGTGTGTGTTGAGAGAGAAAACAGATGAACAAAAATGTTACAGTATGATCTCAGTCTGTGACTAAGATCAATTTTCAGACAATGACAATAAAGTCAAAATCAATCCCTTTGCCTATTATTGTTATTATTATGTGACTTACTATAATTATTTAATATATTTTATATCTTCTTCTCTCTGTTTGCACTGTTCTTTACAATGAATACAGTTCTATCTGCTATTTAAACATATCAATAAAGGAAACGGAAACGTATTTAAGAAAACTAAAGAAACGTTATTATTACAGCTATTATTATAGCTGTAACTGGCTTGATTAAAACACAATCGTATCTCACTGTATGAATATAATGAGCGATGCCACAGTATTTTATAGCTCTTCCACACAGCATTCAAGCAACAGCTCTGAAGCATGGTCACTGACTCCTAAACGACCGGCCTCATACAGCAGGCATTGCACCGTACTCTCTTACATAAACTCTAGATATTCTGAGAATCCCCTCGCAGGCACGGACCTGCTAACTCCCACATAATGGACCCGAGAGTGTTCCTTTTGGGCATGGCGGATCTTGAGGGAGGATAACAGCAGGATTCTGGGAATGGCATCACGGCTAAGCGGTGTTGACAGGGCGGCCGCGCGGCCTCAGAAACTGACGGACTTCAAAGAGATTTCTCTTCTAAACAGAAGTTTGTCTCGCGGTGTGTCTGTCTGTGGTGAGAGGAGGGGGCGGAGCAACAGCTTTGGGTTGCAGGAGCTGACGGTGTGTATGAGAAAGTGGCCACAGAAGATGCACAGAAACCGAATCGAGTGGAAAGGAAAAGTTTAAATATGTGGTTTATGGAGTTCCTTAGCACAAACAGGAAATGGTAATGTTCTACGACCAACGTTCTACTGTCTTGTGCTAATGTTTTATTAATTGAATTTATGAATAAAATGTATGCACCTTGTCTTTAAGTGCCTGTCCTGGGCTAAATGTTTACATGAATGAAAAGATGAACAGAATCTCCATGATGGTTTTGTTTCCTCATTCTCTGAAGTCATGGAGGTTCAGAAGAGGGCAGAAGAACATCAAGAGGCATCAAGAGATGCAGCACAGGCAGAAAAGATACTTAGTCTTTTTCATGACAGATTGGATGTGCCACAGTCTGTCTGACACAAACATTCACACAAATGGTTTGTGATGGATGATCTTTGTTGGCCACTTCCTTCTCTGCAGTGGAAATTGCATCTTGAATGTTGCAAAGTGTTTGGAGTATTCTGTAAATGCAGAGCTGAAGGACTTCCATGAGTCCTCTGTCATTTCTCAGCATACTCTCACAGCTGTACATCTCTGCCTGACCTGGTTGTTGTATACATACCAAACAATGGAAGCAAGCAAGAAATTCAAGACTTGTTTGTGGCTTTAAAATAACATTGTTTATAGTTTTGTACATATGGTCAAAAGAAACAGTGTCGTTTTGCTAAGCAACCACCAATAATTCTAGTACCACACAGCCATATTAAGATTTGTGGATAAACAGAAACTAAACAACAACTAATAGCAGCTCCATTACAGCTGTTCTGAAAGGCTGAACATGATTATGAGCCGGGTTATTACCTGCACTGTGTTTTAAAGCTCGCCCATTTGAAAGCTTGCTTTCCAAATTGTTCTCCAAAATTAATTATGTTGGTCTCCAAATACAGAATTTGGCGCTGAGGTCGGGATCATGGAGTGTGTCCTATATGTACCCCTCTTATTATCAGTGCTTCGGTGACGCCCACACTACAGCAGAAACTCTCTATGAGGAAACACGAAAGTCTGGAAGCATAAATCTTGAAACTCCAGCAATTGCATCGCACAGCTTCCAGAATCCGTTATTTGCTGTCACCTGGGAATATTTTCTCATTTCTGTAGCTGCTTTTTCAGTGAAACTGACAGCTGGTTGGGAAGAATACACTGATGAGACAATTTCCCAAAATGCAAATGTGCTGTTTGCACGTCCCGGCCTTCCATTCGCTATTTGTCACACACTTATAAAGTGGCATATGAAGAGAATACAAGAATGCACACATGCGTAGATTTATGTACAAACACACACACACACACGTTAGGTTTCTATGCTTTGTGGGGACTTTCCTCAGTTTTATACTGTACAAACTCTATATTCTATCCCCTAACTCTAACCCTACCCCTAAACCTCACAGAAACCTGTTTGTATTTTTGCATTTTCAAAAAAGTCATTTATCATTTAGTATGTTTAATAATCGATTTCCCTTCTGGGTACCGCTGGCCTGTTCCCACAATGTAGGCGTGTGTGACTTTTGGACCCCACAATGGCAAAAATATCAAGTACACAAACACACACACACTCACAAAAGTTATTGCCAAAACGTGGCGAAATTGTTTTGCTAAGTGACAGTTCAATAACCTGTCTCTCGTTCAGCAACCAGGACAATGATGTTTGCCCCAGTTGTATAGATGCAAAAACAGACAAGGGCTTTTATGAATACATGAGTGAGTGAGTGGGTGAGAGAGGGAGAGAAAATGTATGCGACACGCCAGAGAGAGGAGCCAAAGAATAGCCACGCTGTGAGATGCGAACGCAGCTTTAAAGCTCAGTTTAAATGAGCACATCTCTTCCCCAGCTCTTGGTGCGCTGGTTCCCATGGCGATGATGATGATGATGAGGTGTTGGGATCGAGCTGTCAGGCCCTTGTTATTTTCGCACATTTTACAACCGGCGTTATCAGGGACACCAGCAGCGCTAATTCAGTCCTATTGTCTCTCTCTCTCCCTCCATCTAAAAAGCACTTCAAATCTCACTTCACAACGATTCGCCCCAATACACCATCCTCATGATCATTTCATTCTTTTGGAATGTTCTCTCTCCTCCTGTGTCGATCAATATCTAATAAACAGAGAAACACGCTAATGATCCAGACACGAAAACACGAAACGTCGCTGCTTGTTTAACAGGAGGAAAGACAATGGCACTTCACTGCAGCTAATAACTCCGTACGGGATTCGTAATCACTCTCACGTTAAAGGCAAATAGCATCGCAAAACAAGGCAATTTAAATATCATGCTAGATGTGCAGAGTACCGACTACTTTGATTACATGAAAGTATGATTTAAAAAGAGGAAAACTACTAATTTCGAAGAGAAGAAACAACAAAAAAAATCAAGTGGGCTCATGATCCTGATGAAGCATGCTAATCGGAAAAGGGTCGCAATTACTGCAGGTGACCCTGTCTCCGCATTGGATGACCTTTGACCCTATCAGACCACTCTTTCCGTTTATTAATCAGCGCTGGTGACTGCTTCTCTGACCTGCATTTTAATAATAAAACCACATCTGACTTCAGAGCCATTAACCTCAGCTCCCTAACTCTATTCTTCCTGTGTTTGGGGTGATGGCTGCTTTTAGCCCTGGCTTTGTTAATTACTCTTTACATAGTGATATTACCTCAGAGAGTTTAATAAAACAGGCTGTATAAAGAAAAACAGTTTTTCTTTACTCTTTAGAAATAGGAATTTGTTGTACTATACAGGCGCACTCCAACTTTAAGAGCAAAGCTTCTTACACCTTCATTAAAAATGAACTACACTGCAAAAACAGCTTGTTGTCTACTCTGTTATTTTCTGTCTGAAACAAAATTACAGGTTACTTTATGTGCTTTTTTTTCATTTGTAGAAAACAAATTAAGCCAAACTGACATTTCCTGGGAAATTCGACCCAACAGCTCAGATTATGAATCATTATTATAAACTTACCGTTGTGAATTAGTGTAAGTTAGGTGGACAGTTCCAAAAACTGATCTGTTATGTTCTTGCTCAACTCATTTTTGGTATTTTTAGCCAAATAAAGTTACGGATTGCAGTATTAACACAACGTTTACATATAAATTCCTATTCTGTATTCAGTATCCTTGTGGGAACATCATTACTCTTATAACACGCGAAAGCAAATCAAGTACTAGATATAGTATTAAAGTATTAAAGATATAGTAGAAGAAATGGTCTGTTTTGAGTGTAAAATTTCGTAAAACTAAATCCTTGACTGCTTCAGTAAAATGATGTATTTTTGAAAAGTAAACAAAATTGCTAAAAAAGAGGAAAAATGGTCTTTTTACTTTGTGATGAAGTAACAAAAAGCTTAGCAGTGAATTCCAAAGCTTCTTTTTATATTAGTGCAAGATTAGAGTGTCATTGAGGCCCAGCTCTGAGGAAGCAGCCGAGCCTCATTCTGATGGCTGTAAACTCTGCAAGCAGCGCCTCTGCCATCTCCTTTCTAAACACTAATACAAAGAGACGCTCCTGGGGAACCGGGACCTGGCTGATATAATTACTAATCCTCCGGTGAATACTATCTTTCAGCGAGACCTGGAGTAAAGAGCGATGCGTGTGTGTGACAGAAACATGACAGAAACAAAACATTCAGCAAGTGGAGGGAATAAATGATATGCTCGACACTTGATATTCCGCCTGGTCAAAGAGTCCTGGTGTGTGTGTGTGTGAGAGAGAGAGAGAGAGGAGAGGTAATGGTGGATCACATTATTCTCCTGGTGTGTGTTTTATGGTTCCTGTGTGTGTGTGTGTGTGTGTGTATGTGTGTGTGATGATCCTCAAGGCAAGCAGCTCATTTGGGAACCTCCAGGGGGTTTTGTCATGGAAGTGTCATGGGCTTCAGGCAGAGCGAGACAGCAGGACACTTGGGAAGGTCCACAGGGCTACATGCGGCCTGCACTCACATCATTTGTTTGTTTTGCGCCCAGGGAGATGGAAGTGCAATTGAAAAGGGGCTTCCTGAGAGAGACGTGGCCTTTAAAAAGACAGAAATGCAACACTGCTGCACAATAGGCGAGTTCCCAGGGAAGCAGTCAGTGCCAAGTCTCATATGGAAGGAGTGAGGGGGAAAAAAGAAACACAGACAATATGAAGGATTGGGTGAAAGAGAAACAGATATTGACACTGACACGAGGCTAAAGTATACCGCAAAGAGAGACAAAGACCAGAGAACCGTCTTCTAAAGTCACATCACATGACAGTTCATCTGTACATAAACCACACCAGCACTGGAGACCACACGACCCAACCAAGAACCAGATGAGCAGAAGTGTTAAATGGAATGTCATAGAAGTGCCTTCCTGCATGTCTTCAGCATCTGCAGCTGAAGTCTCTGAGAAGCTCAGGAATGCTCTGGGTGATGACAGAAGTAAACTCCTCTGAGTCATGGTCTTCACGTGGACCTCCACACCACAACGGTTCCGCTTCAGCCCGAGGCTATTGGTACTGTGAGTTATTGGCAGCAGAAACCTTCAGCCCTTGAAAATAATTCCACACCTGGTAAACTCATGAGGCTGAGCGGTTCCAGGGTTTCTCAGACAGAATGAATAAGTGAGATTTTAGAGCTTAGTTACAAATTGAGATTTGAGAATGCTAAAAAACACTCAAAGGCGATTGGTTACGAATCAAAGTGCAATTGCGATGAGCCATGACATGAACGCACCAAAACAAATCTTCCAAGCACAGGAAGATGTTTTGTAGATCTCTACTTCTTACATACCCTGACATTGAATTCACTATATACGCCATAAAGTCCGCACGAACCGGAGATCCAGTTAACTTCAGTGTTGTGACATAATTCATGAAATTAGGCCTTTCAGAGCTTGTGGCCGACAGATCATTGCAGGGGAGTGGTTAATATCTCTGGCTCCGCCCAGGCCATCATACTGACATCATCAGAGAAGGTCTCTGTTCCAGAGGGGAAGTATATTTTCAGATTTTGATTAAAAAACTTATGTGGGCACGTGAATAAGAAAAAATAATGACCTTTACAATCCTTCATAATAAACAATACAATATTTTATAAAAAAATAAGAATAGTATTGTTTGATTTTTAACGGTGACTGAAGATGATGTGGCCAGTTTGTTCGTTGTCATGATGCTTTTTTCTATTCCAGCTTGTTTTGCATGAATGTCATTCATCAATTGATCCCCCCATAGAGTGTAAACAATCTTACTGCTGTGAGTATGAGTGCCTGCAACCTCACAACCTCAAAAGCTGACGACCAGCTATAATGTGCAATCTGCAATACGAGGATGAGGTTAAAATTACTTCTTGGAAAGATTCATGCTCAGTGAGGCATCCCTATATGGTGAAGGTCTTTACCATGTTTCAATCTCCCCGTTCCCCTGGTTCTACTTCAAAACCGGCTACAAATTCATTCAGGCTTGAAGCCAGTCAGAGGCCCGACACTGTGAATCTCTCCTGATACTCCAGTTACAAGCTCTGAACCGAGTGGGTGTAACAACCAACAAATAAAATGAGGTTAGATTCAAATAAGGCGATGCAGTACCTGGGGGGAAGAAATCTGACACCTTCCTCTTGTAAATCTCATAATCTGTCTCCAGAAAGACGCAGAATATGACACGGTCGATCTGCAGAAAAGAGAGGGAAACAGGAGTTTAGTATGATGTAAACCGGGATCAATGGATCGCTGGGTAAACACATGAAAAGGTAAAACGTTAAGGAATCTGAGTGTGTCAGCGATCAAACGTGCCATAATGCAACATTAAATCTCATGGGCCGTTTATGACATTTAGACTGTCAATCTAAGAAAGAGGCCACATCATCTCTCTATCTCTCTCTCTCTCTCTCTCTCTCTCTCTCTAGACACACACACACACAGACCAGTCACACGTTTTTTCATATATTAATACTGTATACAGTACATTACAGTATATACAGTATAAAGTACACAGTACAATACATTGTACACTATTACATATAATAGAATAATGTTACATTTAACATATGGTGCAGTGGACACTATATACTACTATATGTATTAAACGCAAGTATGATGTATTGTTGTCACATGACTTCAATACAGCTGACATCAATATGAATTTTGAAAGTCGTTTAATTTGTTGTAAAAACTCTTGACAGAAATGAATGAAGGAATTGCACCTCACAGCTGATATTATATTATGTTCATTTATGCAGACAGGAAACAGAAGGTCTAGCTGGGTGCAGTGCATCATGGGATACAGTGTATAACATTCCATGTGGCGTACTCTGTTGCACATTCCATACGTTATGAAAATGTGTCCCGTGTTGGCAAAATGAGTCGGAATGCACACAGGTTAATTGGGAATTACAGGCAAAACAAGTGAAAAATGTCAGTTGTGGTTTAAGTTTTCGCAAAAATGAAAATCCATGAAAAATGGCCTTTTTTCCCCGCTGCCTCTCAACAACTGGTGCTTCAGACAGGAGTAGCTCGTTCATTTTTTGATCCAACAAATCATACATCATTTTTAAGTTTTTTTTACAGTTAATGTGAAAATAATGTTCAACACGATCTCCTTACCCACATTCACAACTGTTAGTTTATAATAATGATTTATTATTTCAGCCGTTGGGTCAGATTTCCTGGGAAATGTCAGTTTGGCTTCATTTGACTTTAATGTACAATAACGTACGAAAATAAGTTAGAAAAATAACCTGCAATTTTATGTTTCAAACAGAGGTGGCGATAGAGAGGCAAAAGGCGGCTTTAAATACATGATAAAAAACAGAATCTCCATCCTTCACTTCCTCCACTCAAGCTGTCAACACTCTAGCGGCCTTTAACCGCAGCGGATCAAAATTAAAAATAAAACCACGCTGCTCTCTCTTATCACTGCCGAGACCGGATCCCTAATTCAGGTCTATCTTTCTTCATTCCGGACCACCCAGACCCGCCATCCTGCTAAAGATCTGTGTGATTACACAAGTACAACAGGGATCCAAATACAAGAACCTCTTGATTCTTCCCATGTTCTGAAAACAAAGAGCTCATGAGAACAGCAACACAAACCAACACAAAGAAAGATTTTCCTCAAGCTAAAGTAAATATCGTTTAAATAACAAACATGATTCTGGCATTTGCATATAACGCATGGGCTATATACATATGGTTGCCTCGAATAGTATTTAGACTCTTTTAAAGACTTAAATTGTTGTATTCTTTAACAGAATTTAAAAATAAAGTATCTGTAAACCGTTTCTGAAAAGTAACTTACATATTTGGTCATTTTTAGAGGATGGTCAGGTCACATGACAATGTATCTACTTTTGTCTTAATGTATCTGTTGATAATCTGAGGCATAATAAATGTCACTTGATTAATTAGGTCTAATTATTATTTTTTAAGCATGAATGAGGTTTCATATAAAATCGAGCTTTATTAATAGCTTAACCACTTGTGTGGAAAACAATATACAAGCGTTTTGAATATATATATTTCATAATCTAATATGGGGCCCTCGAGTTTCAGTTAACTATTTGACACACTATAAAATGCTATGAAACATTCCAGCAATCTCGGGTCCTCATATAAACATGCACTCCTGCCCAGAAAGACCTTCCTTTAAAACCAAGAAAGGCAATACTTCCCTTCCGTCAACTCTAAGGGTCCTTATCTTACTCACTGTCTCTCTCTCTCTGCTACAGGTACGCCTCTCTCACCCTCCGTGGAGAAAATGTGCCTCCCAGGGAGAAGTCAGCTAATCGGCCTGCTGAATACGGCAATATTCTCCGACAGCCTTGTAATGCTCTCTCCCTTCTCGTCTGCGGATGGAGAGGCAGATAAAGCAGGACTCCCAGTGGGATGACGAGAGACCAGACCGCCTCTTCTTCCCCTTATCTGCAAACCTCATGAGAAGTAGCTATAAAAACCTTCCTCAGACAGACAGCTGTCCATTAATAGTTTATGACCCTTTGGAGTAAATGTTAAGACTTGACTTGAGACTAGTAACATTTTTATTCTTGTGCGAGACAATG
>JAZGTJ010009325.1:0-19545 GCA_036877575.1 Botia almorhae
ATGTGTAAAGAATCTTAAAAAAGGTTGAAATTAATACTAAATATAATAAAATATTCAGTATGCACATCATTATTAGACGCGAAGTGTACGCAAGAAAAGGAAAAAAAGTGTTTGCCCTCTGGTGGCATAAACTGACAGTACGGAATAAGAAGTATTTTAAGAGTTTTATTTGACACATTTAAACTTTGCTCGTCTTTGTCATACAAGACACATGTAATTTGGGTACATGTGGAGGTCATTCACAGTACAGTGAGATCGTTCTGTTACAGTACATTCTTGTGCAAATACTCTCAACACGTGGATGCTGAGGAACTTCAGCCTTGGTCATCAGAACTGAGTTTCTGAGAATGAGAACATGCTGAGTGCAACTGTGCATGTTCCCGTACTGGCTCCGTGCAGATTTTAATTGAAGTCAGCAAAGCCTTTGGTATGTCCTCATACAAATACAGTACTTTATATCAAAGACAAAATGAATATAATCATTTTAAGCATATCATTTTAGCCTAAATACTTCCAGTTTACACACAAATAAAAATGCACTTTGGTACTGTAATTATTAAAAATGCATTAGACAATCTTACACACATACACACACACACACTAATACAGCGCTTTAGCTAAAGCACCATTATGCTGGATTGTGTATTGTAGAGTATTACAGTATTAAAGTAGACATACAGTTGATGTGAACTGTATGTTTTGTATAAATTAAACTCAGTCCTAACCCAAATGAACACCCAGTCCTAATCTAATTTAAATACAATCCCCAAGACGTCAGATTTAACATCTCTTTAATAACCACTAATGACCAATAACAAATCTTATTACATGTTTTCAGTATAAAACACATCCAGTGTAACCAATGTAACTTTTCAAGTCAGTCTTCGCGAAATCGTAAATGTTGTGTGTACATCATTATATACATTTTAAAAGGTAAAGTGCTTGCAACACACTCACACACACTCGCACAAATTGATGAATATTTAGATGAAATTGATGAAATATAAATGAATATTTTGTCTGTATAAAACTTCACACTTCCATTTCACTAAGAATATACAGGCCCGTTGAAAGAACAATGACCATTCCTGTGGACAGAAATATTTCGATAAGGAATTGTGAGGCCTTTTCCCAGTTCAGTGAATACAAGGCAGCTGTGACTTACATACCTGCATAGTCCCGTGGAACACTCTATATTATCCTGGCAATAGGCCCCATATGGTTTGAATCCCATTATTCTCCACAGAGGAGACATTCGTACCTTGCGATGCAGTATATGAGATTGTGGAAGATCTGTTTGTACCTCAGCAGTCACCACTGGCATACTGGATACCTAAACACACATTTGGTAGTTAATATCAAATATCTGACATGATTAATAATGAGTTCTATATTCTGTACTCTAATACAGAGTGCTAGTTTTTTACAAAAGGCGTTACACAATGAGTAAAAAGCTTTCAACACCTGTCTTCCTGTCTTCCACATGTTCCTGGTACCTATCAAAAATATTTTGCTGCATAGTTTTAAACCCACCTGATATATCAGCACAAGCAAGAGCAACATGCAAAATCCACATTTTGCCAGGCTGTAGCGATGCAGGTGCATTCTGGTAGTTTTAACCTAATAAGGAAGGTTAGTCTGTGTGTCCAGAAAATTAGCCAAAGCTTAGCAGTACCACTGATCACTGTACTTATAAGTCTTCACTGATCACCTCCCACTCTCTCTCTCTCTTTCTCTCTCTCTCTCTCTCGCTCTGCACAGTGCACATGGCCTGATGAAATCACGTTTAGTAAATATTTGAAAGTTTGGGCATTAATGTTTAGTGATCTTCTGGGATAAGTCAATGACAGTAAAACATTAGTCTCTCAGAAGTGCTGTCCTGTATGTTTTAGTGATTTACAGTGGCAACTTTTTACATCTTGATTAGACCACCCGGTAAAATATTAAAAAGTCCAGGTTAAATATAGATTTACAGTTTTACAAGTATAGAAGATTTGTGACCCAAATTGAGAAACAGCAGTTTACATGTAATTCATGTAAACTGCATAAAAAGTTTTTTTTCTCCATACAATAATTTAAAACACAATGTATGGTGCTTTAGAAGGGATGCCAAATGTAGAAAAAATGATAGAAAGAATGTTATATTGAGGGTTTCTTGGTTTTTTGGTTTGGAGGAATTCTAAAAAGATTGTCTCTTTATCAAAAATTATCAGAAACAGCTATCCAATTTCTCTGAATGGACAGGTCATCCAGTTCATTTTGACAGCACATTGCCTGTTCATACTGAGCTATGTGCATCCTCTTTCCCTGACTCGCAAATGACTCTATAGACATGCAGTATAACAAACAGATTATACACAGTGTTATAAAAGAGAACTCAGCTGGTTAACTGTTGTGCTCTGAAAAAAAAGTTAATTAACAGTTACAAATTAAAACAGTTCCATTTTTACATAGCCGAGTTATAATTTTTAAATTTATCACAGGTTTATTTGATGCTTATAGGATATTTTGTATAGTCATTGTATATTACTGTATTTAATTACAATCACAATAGTGTGCAAGAATAAATTTGACCTAATCAATCAGTTCATGCAAAAATGTGAACAGAACATAACAGATTTTGGAAGATTTTTTGTGCCTTTCAGGTGTTTGCAATTCATTGTGCAATTCAAAATGATATAGTATAACATGGTTTAAAATTGGCCTCACTTGGGAGCTGTGATTGCTATGAGATTGAATCTTTAAACATGAATGCATGAATATAAAATGTCACAGGATGAATAATGTAACAGATGCTGTTTTGAACTGAAAGATGTCTTGGAATTATTGGGCTGTTCACTGGCGTAATAGAATAATTTAAATATATTTGGACAGTTGACATGTCATGTGATGTGACATGCTACACTTAATCTGAGACTATAAAACTATGTTAATTATATATGAATACAGTTATTATTCTATTTTTAATTGTTATGAATGCAGCTTTAACAACCTTATGTAAATTAAGAGTATACATGGTTTTGTATTTGTACTATTACTTGTACGTTGTACTTTTTTGTAAAAGTGTTTATAATTTTAAACATTAATTTGTCATTAAATAAGAACATTTAAAGTGATGTAGGGAAGGCAAAGGTTGGTTTAAATAGTAAATAAATAAATACATGGACGTGGTCAGTTTCTGACCTCAGCCTGTCGAACAGTGAAAGTTCAGAAATTGACAGAACAGAATGATCTAATCCGGTCAATCTATGTATTTATTCGGCACAAACTGAACAAAAAACTGTTTGTTTTGAGAAGTGAACTATCTGTGAAGGTGATATACACTTATGATTTCATGTGTTTATAATGGGAAGCAGTCCTGATCTTTGATGACAACACAAAGTCCGCAACACGTATTTGTAATTCAGTACGTGTCCAAAGTGTACATCGAATCCCTGCTCTATGGAGCGAGCACTACTACATTCTCACCAATAGATGGCAATAGTAAGCTAATTTCAGCTCCCGCTCGTAGCGTTTGCTCAATCGTTGCGAATTTAAGGTGTTATTATTTTTCAGAACCCATTAACAAGCCGGTAGGCTTTATTATGTTTATTTTTCCTTATTGTTTAGAGTTGGTAAGTACAACATTTTTAACCGCGGAAGGTTAATTTTAGACAGACGGTGTTAATCGAGTGCTGAATTAGTGTAACGGCACTCGATCATTAATGTCTATCAGAGAGTGTACGTCATACGCATCGGAGCTTGAGTGACATAAGATAGCAAACAAGGTAAATGTTAACTAGTTTTGCTTTAGCGCAGTTACTGTTAACTTGCATTGTGTTAAAGCTATAAATACATTCTTGAATAGTGTAAATTGATAACATTAAGCCACAGTTCTCAAGTTTTGAAAAATTGCCGTTAGTTAGCAAGCCACCATCTTCAGCTAACATGCTAATCTGCCTATTACTGTATTTTGCGAATTTAATCTTTACAGTTTCTCACTAATACCAGCTTTAATCCGTTTTGCATATGTGTAGTTGGTGATTTTTTGTGTCATTTTGCAGCCATTGTGCATAATTTCAGCTGTTTCGGCCAGCTAATTGGCTAAGCTACAATGACCTATATTTGAAGTTTGCTGATGTCATTGGCTGTGGTTTAGTAATTTAGCCGGAACACATCTTCTAATTCCCTGGACACAGAGGAAAAACCTCAATCAGTATTTGCATTACATTTACCTTAATGCGCTAAAAGATGATCCATATTGGCTCATTTACATGATTCAGACTTTGCTCATTTTAAACTGTTTCTGATTTCCTGGTAATAGCTGCCAGGCCATTTTTGTCTTCATGGTGGAATTGCTTTTCATTGCTTTCCACCCAGATATATGAATTTAAATAGTCCTTCAGCTAAAACTAAGCGGCCATACAAGTTACTGTTTACTCTAGATGTGCAGGTAAATATTAACAGTGGGATGGGCCTATCAAGCTTTAACTTTAATGGAGTCTATCATGCTCAGGTCAAAGGACATTTCTATGTCCGCCCCAGTCTGGAAAAAAGATGGAAAACGCTGGCTATTGCGGCGAGAGCTTCAACAGCCTGCAGAGTGGGACCAGTGATGAAGATATGGTGGAGATCGCTGGAGCAACGCTGGACTTCTCCAGCACAGACGATGTGCCTCCTCTGGACCGGGACTATTGCTCAGGTAAGTGCCACATTTATCCATGAAACCCATAACAGCAACTGTGTGTGATCAATTTCTCTTCATAGCATTAGGACACTGAAGCTTCAATGATAAAAATGAAAATAATGACATGGAGAGTTTGAATATAAGTCATATTATTTTCCTGATGTTCAGTGTTAGACTTATTCATTTTTATCCTTTTCTTCAATTTTATTGTCATTCACAAAATTCCCATGGCTTTCTTTCAGTTTCTCATCATTCGATATAGGTTTAGGGGCAAATGTGTAATGTATAGGTCTCCAGCATTTGTGGGTCTGTGAGAAAATAGTGGTGAGAAAATGCCGAGGTCATAACTTTGGTATTTGCCACCGCCCACACAGAAAAGCCTGACAAATCCTTTTATCGGGGAGATCAAAGTCTCCCCTCTAGTTATTTCTATTGTGACTAGTTTCATATGTTGACTGGTGTCAGGTTTACATCCATCTGTTTCCCTTGAACGTCCTCAGTGTTTGATATCAGCTGCTTTGTAGGGTGCTATTGTTTAGTCTGCGTATAAGTTTAAGATGGTACGTGGTTAGGTGCTTCCACACAGCATGTTTGCTAAATTTAATCATAATACAAATACATTTCGCATACAGCTTTTATTTTTTAAGACATTTCAAGCTTGATTTCTAGAAAGCTGGTAATTATTAACTGGTTTTAGTTTTATTGCTATGTTTTTGTTGTGTAAGGGAATTTCCTGGTACTGGTAAAATCTTTCTGAAAAAGTCATGTGAAGAACGATCAGGAACCGGATTGTGCACCACCGTAAATGTAAATTGACAATGTGATCACCAGAGGATTCCACCTGAGGCATTTAGCTGTCGCAGCTGGTTATTTATTTATACTTCTCACCTGCATGCATAATGCTCTCCCTTAACTGCACAGGTGGTTCATATGGAGGGGGAGATGGGCCCAATGGTGTTCCTAAACTGATGGATTTGCTAGATGAGCCGGTGCCTGGGGTGGGCACATATGAGGACTTTAACACCATTGATTGGGTCCGGGAAAAATCCAAAGACCGGGATCGCCACAGAGAGGTGACTCAGTATTTTGGGAGTTGCATTTGAATCTTTCTGCCTGTCCTAACCACAACCACAGTTTTCATATTCATTTCTTAGCGATTGACTTTCTAAATGTATTGTAAAAATGCTTCAGACAAAAATCAGTCACATACAGTCATTCATAGTCTTTCCAAATCCAAAATAAATATGGTGCCATTAGATATGTTGCTTTAGGTATGATGTCAATGGTGTCACAACACACAAGAACCAATATATTTCCAAAAAATTTGTCATCAGAATTAATTTAGGGATGTGGATTAATTACTCAGCACATATGTTTGTGCTCATTTTGTGGTCAATGTCTTTGTATGTCAGATTGCTACCAAAAGTAAGGAGTCTACGTGGGCTCTGGTGAAGAGTATTAGTGATGCCTTCTCTGGCTGGCTTCTCATGCTGCTTGTGGGACTGATGTCAGGTTGGTTCTTTTCTAATTTAAGAAATACACAGGTAACAAGTGCATTCAACCTAATGAAATATCATTAAAGAAGTCCGGCTTTGCTGTTACCACTCATTATTTTCCAAGAATATGTTGTGTAGCATATCATATTTTCTATATGTCAGGTGCCCTAGCTGGTGGGATTGACATCTCAGCCCACTGGATGACGGATCTGAAGGAGGGTGTGTGTCTAAACGGCTTCTGGTTTAACCACGAGCACTGCTGCTGGAACTCTAACGAGACCACTTTCCAGGAGAGGGACAAGTGCCCTAAATGGAAGAGCTGGGCCGAGCTCATTGTGGGTACCAACGACGGGCCTTTTGCCTACATCATGAATTACCTAATGTATGTGTGCTGGGCTCTGCTTTTCTCCTTCCTGGCCGTGTCTTTAGTCCGGGCCTTTGCCCCCTACGCATGTGGCTCTGGAATACCTGAGGTAAGCAAAAGAATTTCAGTGTTTGTGTAATAATTAATCTTGTTTTTTTAACAACCTTGAGAACATGATAGTGACATTCCTTATAAACAAGCCATTGTTAAAATCTTCAGGTTCTTCTTTGACTTTCTAGATCAAGACCATACTGAGTGGGTTTATCATCAGGGGCTACCTTGGTAAATGGACTCTCATGATTAAAACCATCACCCTAGTGCTGGCTGTGTCATCTGGTCTAAGCCTGGGCAAGGAAGGGCCTCTGGTTCATGTAGCCTGTTGTTGTGGCAACATCCTATGTCACCTCTTCACCAAGTATCGCAAGAATGAGGCAAAGAGGCGAGAGGTATGATCAGTAGATAAAAGTATGATCAATAATACTTGGGAATTAAATAGAGGCATAACAGTATTCAAACTGACCCGGAACACCGCAATACAACACCCACAGTACGTAGTTATGCAGTCTTATGGCATACCAAATGCCCAGACCCAGTAAGTTTAACTAACTGCAAAGCAGTATATTCCTGTACACTATGCTGTCTTCAAGTTTTATTATTATGAAGTTAAAGTGTATAAAGTGAAATCTAGTGTTCTTTAGCATTGCTGGTACCATGTAGTGAACCCTACCCCCTACAGAAAACAGAACTGAACCGAACTGTGGCTCCAAAAACATGTAAACTGCTTCTGTGTTGTGTTTTTATAACACATTATTTTACAATTTGTTGATTGTGCATAATGTGACCTCTTTAAAGCATAAATAAGAAACTACACTGAAAAATAGCTTCTGTTTTGGCAGTGACTTAGACACAAAAATTATCTTGCTTTAAAAATACAGCAGCTGTAAGGGGCATTTGTTATGCTACATTTTTGCGGCTTCCTACTGAGGACATTCTGGTCGCCTGTTTTTGTGGTTTTGGGTTGCAAACTCATTCTAAAAATGTTTTTTATCAAGAAGACGAGACCAAACAAAAGACCATGTTTTATTATTACATTTAAGGGTATTGTTGATTCAGTCTTTCTCTGCGATAAGTATGTTGTGTTGTTGAAGCTATATCTTCTTTATGATTTGTGTTAGGTATTGTCAGCTGCAGCAGCTGTTGGTGTGTCAGTAGCTTTCGGTGCACCTATTGGCGGCGTTCTCTTCAGTCTGGAAGAGGCAAGCATACTCTTAACATGATTTTTAAATTAGTTTCTGTGGAGAATTTGCTGTATACACTGAATATTCTTTAGTACTTCAGTGAAGTAATTCATGCAGTGACATAAGCCAGCTGGAAAACTTCCAGCGAATCTGCAGTTATTGGTGTATAAAGTATAAATATTGTAGTGCTTAGTATTATCGGAACATAATCAGTTAAATAGTCAGGCCTAGCATTAAATTAGTTGTTCAAATGTGAAATAAGAAACCTGGAAGGAAGTACCGTGCATAAAGTAAGTTGTGGTCCACTTTATCTAGAATCACAACATGGTTATTTATTTATTTTTAATAGAGTTGTATCAGTACAGAATCTCACTTGATTTCTCCACTAGGTGAGTTACTACTTCCCACTAAAGACACTGTGGCGCTCTTTCTTTGCTGCATTGGTGGCCGCATTCACCCTTCGCTCCATCAACCCATTCGGTAACAGCAGGCTGGTGCTGTTCTATGTGGAGTTCCACTCTCCGTGGCACTTACTGGAGCTAATACCCTTCGTCCTGTTGGGTATTTTCGGGGGAATCTGGGGCGCCTTTTTTATCCGTGCAAACATTGCCTGGTGTCGCCGACGTAAAACCACACGGCTGGGTCACTACCCTGTCCTGGAGGTGCTGGTTGTTACGGCGATCACAGCTCTGTTGGCGTTTCCCAACAGCTACACGCGCATGAGCACCAGTGAACTGATCTCAGAGTTGTTCAACGATTGCGGCCTGTTGGATTCGTCACAGCTCTGTAACTATGCCAACGTTAGCGTTACCAAGAGCAACAGTGATGCTCTGCCTGATAGGCCGGCGGGGCATGATGTCTACACGGCCATGTGGCAGCTGTCACTAGCCCTGATCTTTAAGATGCTTATCACCGTGGTGACCTTCGGCATGAAGGTAAGCCAAGTAACATACAAATTGATTGGCGAATTTTACCATTATGCAGCATTCTTATTATTGAATACTTTTTTAATAACTGTTGGCCTTTTCTCCTTGTGCCCCATTAGGTGCCCTCTGGTCTCTTTATTCCCAGTATGGCTGTAGGTGCAATTGCTGGTAGGCTGCTTGGTGTAGGCATGGAGCAACTGGCATATTACCACCATGACTGGGTCATCTTCAGAGGTTGGTGCTCACCAGGGGCGGACTGCATCACCCCAGGCCTGTATGCTATGGTGGGCGCTACTGCCTGCTTGGGTAAGTGTCTGCAGTGCATTACATTCTCCAACGAGCTGTTAGGGCTTATTCAGGCTTTTATGCTCAGTGAAATGGATCTTCACAGGTGGTGTGACACGTATGACTGTGTCCCTGGTGGTCATCATGTTTGAGCTTACGGGCGGTCTGGAGTACATCGTGCCTCTAATGGCTGCCACTATGACTAGTAAATGGGTGGCAGATGCTCTGGGTCGGGAGGGTATCTACGAGGCCCACATCCGTCTTAACGGTTACCCCTTCCTGGAGTCCAAGGAGGAGTTCAGCCACAAAACTCTGGCCATGGACGTGATGCGACCTAGACGCAGCGACCCTCCGCTCTCCGTGCTGACGCAGGATGGAATGAGCGTGGAGGAAGTCGAGACACTCATTGCTGAGACGTCATACAGCGGTTTTCCTGTGGTGGTCTCGCACGAGTCACAAAGACTTGTGGGCTTTGTGTTGCGCAGGGATCTGATCATCTCTATTGGTAAGAGAAGTTACTACGCTGCAGAATTAAATTGGTATTTAAGACATCTTATATATTTGATTAAAGGAAAGTGGGCTTTGACTTAAACTTGCTAAGAGTAAACACCAAATATATGTGGACTACTATGTGGACTATGTTTATGAGAATTTTTGGAGCATCAAAAATAATATGATATGGGGGTTGAGTAAATAATGACAATTTTTTTTATTGTTTGGGGACTTTTCCATTTAAACCCTACAGTAACTAATTCCTTATTGTAGTCATCTCTTAAGTGGATTAAATGTCTGAGAAAAGGTTCATTATTCATCACTTCCCTCTGGCAGAGAATGCTCGTCAGCGTCAGGAGGGTGTGGTTAGTGCCTCCAGAATCTTCTTTACCGAGTATACACCTCCCCAGCCACCCAGTAGCCCTCCCCCACTGAAGCTTCGTGGCATTATGGATCTCAGCCCTTTCACCGTGACTGACCATACTGCCATGGACATTGTGGTGGACATTTTCCGCAAGCTGGGTCTGCGCCAGTGTCTCGTCACTCACAACGGGTAAAAGCTTAGACCAAAACTAATTGTAGAAAACTTAAATCTGTAAGAGCAACTAAAATCAGACGTGATGTTTTTTAATTCAAATTTGTTTTAAATAAATGCACGTATTGTATTGTTTAATATTAGAAACATTGCATCAGATTATTGTGGCAGATTATTAATAATTATTAATGTTCCGTTTTTTTCTCATTACAGGCGTTTATTGGGCATCATCACCAAAAAGGACATTCTGAAACATATGGCACAGATGGCCAACCGAGACCCTGACTCTATTCTCTTCAACTGAAGTACCAAACTGGCTGTTATAAACCACCAGCCAGTTTGAAACCACCCCTTGGGCAGAAAACACCAGTCTGACCAAATGATTTGCACTACAGAACTGTCAGTACTGGATTAGAATCCATTCACACTGTGAAAACCATTTTGTTGAGCCTTATTGGTTCAGGCGCTACAACGCGGAATGGAGAACTTACAGAAGCAACACATTTCTATGCACTCCAGCACATTGCTTAAGAGGGACTAAATCCAAACCGAGTGTAACCAAGTATTGGTTTTAGCAAGTAACCAACCTTTCATAACATATCAAGACAATAGTTACCACAAAGGCAAAGGAGAAGATTAAAAATGTGTATGGACTAAATCAGTTACAGTCCTAACACTTGTAGCACCATTCACCTCTGTAGCATAAATCTGTTATTATTCCTGCAAAATATGGATGTTCACTTACATGGCCTCTGTTGGATCATATTATTCAAGCCCAAAACACATCTACACGTTGTATCATCTCGCATGGCAGTATGTAAGGAAGGTTTTAATGTATGTTTCTAACAACCAGTGACAAATGTACAGCACATTTTCCCAAAGTTCTTTTGCCTTCCAATATGCCATGGATGTAAAACTATTATTTGTTGTTTACATGTTCATTTTTGCTTTTCTTTATTGCATGAGCACTTCTTCCAAATATTCCAGCATCTGAAAGCTTTTGAAAGTTTTCTTATGATTTAAATCTTCTGCCGTGTTTATTTTGGTATTTTTTTTAGTTTATGCCCAGAGATGATGTTTTATAAACATATTTCATACCTTTCTGTGTATCTTTCAAAATTAGAACTGTATTTTATTTTGGTTAATAAACATTGTGCTCACAATACCACTGTTATAACTGAGAAATATGAGGCATTTTCATATGCAGTGGCTTTATTTGGGTTAATTAATATGAATATGCATTTACATCAGTATTGCATTGCCATATATTAGTTGTTTTTTAACTGTCAAATTGCGTTAGTTTTGAGTTCATTGAGTTATGGTCATTAACTGGTAACCAGTAACTGGTCATTGAGTTATGAATTTCGTCTATGATCACTAAAGCACCCTGTAATTGTCCTAAAATTAACGTTTACCGAAAGTTCCTCATTTTTCATCCTAACAAAATGCTGCCTGCACACAGAACTCTGCCTGTACCATTTTTATTCCAATGACATGCATGTTGATATGTAATCTGAGCATGTAAAATGTAGTCATCTCAATTGAATAATTTCCTTATATTCATACCTACCCAGATGTTTCCATTGTCATGTTTACAGCCTGCAGCTACCTGGGTCAATAATTTGCTTTGTCTCTGCACACCACACCACTATATGTTTATAAAATCATTTACAGTGGGACACACAAAGAAGCATTATCGATCATTTTAAACAATGTGGGAAAGTACACCATTTTGTAGTCACTGTTTGAAACCAACAGTGGTCATCATATAGATTATATATTATGAAGACTGTGCTGGCTTAGTTTTTGGCCAGCCCTTCCAGTTCAGCCCATTTACTGTTGTTCCGTCATTAGCTGTTTTACAGTATTTACATCTTTGTTAAAATGTCAGTCATTTTAATGAAGGGCAACATCATGACAAAACAACATCTGATTTAAATAGAGCATTGTGTACTAATCATTGTTTTAAAGAATATGTAATGGTTGTCTGCAATCATTTGTTGGGTTATTTGTATCATTGTTTAAATTGTGTATACTGGTTGTTTTTTAACATTGTCATTTATGCATTAGTGTTAAAAAGTGAATGTCACATTATTCATGTAATTTATTCATAAGCGCTACATGAAATACAATAACGTGTAACTTGCGCTTCTGTGTTTCTTTTCCGGTTGTGAACACATTGTAATACTGAACGCAGTTTGTATTTTATTATGTATGGATCCAGTAATTACTTACCAAGTGTGCACTAGAATTACATTCGAATTGAGACCACAATATTAACAGGATACGCTCCTGGCTACAGTTAGGATATAAGCATTAGGAGAGCAACAACAGGAAGAAAGAAAGGGACATTTTTTGAAAAGGATGTACTTTGATTTTACTTTGGATGGTGATACAGTATTAGACAAGATTAACTTTTGTTTTGTTTTGAAAATGAGTCATATATGCATCATGTTGAGACTTAATCTTATCAAGCCTTACTCTTACCCCTTAACAATGCTTTTATTTGTTGCCACGTTAGCTAGATCATTTAATTCAGACATCATTGCTGAATGACACACAGGTTTGACTCATGAAGGCTTTGTGCTTCCCAGCAAACCAAATGCCTTTTAACTAGACTACAGTCTGGAGATTTCTGGTCCATGATCACATTGACTCAGACAGTCTACGTAGAAAAGAATAAACAACATAAACATTGTAACATGTAAAAACATGAAAAATACAGACTTCTTGTATGCTTTGAATGTGTTTTGACTAGCTGCTTGCACAGTCTTGTTGCCGCATGTTGAATTCAACTTTATTTATGAAACGCATACTGGTGTTAAATACCTGAGGCCCTTATTCTCCTTTTCATGAGAATAAGATAACTAGATTTCTTTCAGATAGAAGTTCACATCACAGGTCAGTATGAATCACCATCTTTATCAGACATACTTATGTACATACTAATGTAGATGCTAAACTTCTTTGGAAGCCCATGGAAGTCTGTTCAACTTCCTCACCTCAGACCACATCAACTGGTTTATCATTGGCTATTAGTAAAGAATCACTGAGTCTTTAGACAAATAAGACTTTGTTGCATTTTAAAGTTGCTTGTTCATTACAGAACCATTTGAAAATGCCAGAAGGCAGAACGAAGTCTCTTTGTACAATGTGTCTGTGCTTCCCTTTCTCGTGGTTCCCATGTGGGGCCTCCAGCAGAAGCCATTTCCTTTCCCTTGAAAGGAGACCAAAAACCACAAGTGACTCCTTTAGAGGTCAAACAGGAAGGCCCCAAAGTAGCTGGAAGAGTCTTCAGCGTACACAGCTGTGGGAGAAGACACAGAAATGAAGATCTCGTCCCCTGCACGAAGTTCGAACAGGCCACCCTGGTATACGGAGTGAAGGGCATTCTCACTGTCTGGTGACCAACATTTGGTGCCCACGCCCTTCAGCAGTTGAATTGGTCGGACATAGGCAGTCTTCTTGTAGACACACTGCACCACCTGGTGGCTGACGGAGCCCGAGTGGTAATCGTCACTGGAGAGAGTCAGATAACGGAAATAGACCTGGGCATACAGGTAGTAGCGGCCTGCTCGAGGAATACGCAAATGACCATTGGACACGGTCATGTTGTGCAGGTGGGAGCCGAAGCTCTGGTTGCCCCAGGATCGAACAGGATGACGACAGGATTGGTGAAGGTCAGTCTGGGGAATTAAGGATGCGGGGCCTGGGATAGTGAGGGAAAAGATTAAAGATTAAGAAGAGGCTTTGATCATCCTGGCTCAATCCTACTTTTGAAGATCAACATTACTGCAGAGTTCAACCCTGTTCTAACACACCTTCATTTTTGTAAGAGCCTGAAACCCTTGATAAAATATTCAGGTGTATTTCACTAATGTTAAAGGCACATTCACAAGAAGTGGTTTCATGTTGTGTTCCAAAAGCCTATTACTGATATACTTCAACATAAACAAACTTAACATACTTTAACTAAAAAAACGCAGACTCTAAACTTGCCTGTAACCTTTGCCCCAATTTGCTGGGCCATTCTTTAAGCCATTCTGAAGCAAAAAGGCATTTTGTACTAATTTGACTGTAACATTATATATATAATTTTTTATATTGCGCCATGAGCTCCCACTTATAAGAACATAATAAGCATTACACTGTTATTAACAAGCATCACTACGCTTATCACGTCTACTCATTATTTAACTATGCAAAACTTATTTTGCAGGACAAAAACACAAAATCTTTCGCTTTTTGGGAATGTGGGTGACTCGAATGAGATGTGTTTGTGACCACAAAGCATTTGTTAATCTGATTGTTCCTACTGTTTTTATGCGTTATCATGTTTAAAGAATCAGTTTCTCTTTAGTTTTTGAGAAACTATGTAACTCAAGTGTGCAGTGAAAACTAAAAATCTTTGTGCTTGTATAGGAAAGGGTGTGTGTAATAAACACACACGACTCACCCTGAAGTCCACTGTCTCTGAGAGTGAGATGAGCGGATGGCCGTGGGCTGCCAGTGGTGAGTAATTTTGTACGTGGAGGGATTGCTATTCTTTCTGTGAAACACAGTCAAGAACAAACAATGAAACAATGAACAAACCCAAAAACCATTAAAAGCTTTTTCAAAGTCACTTTAAAAGCACAGATACCCTGAGTTTAAAAAGATACATGTTAGTTCAAGAAAATGCATAAAGAGAAATGTATATAAAAGATTCTTTTAAATTCATGGGGAAGCAATTGAATTTCTGTGGTTTTATGTTACCTTGAAAGGTGTGTTTTGAAATAATGTTTTCTGTGACCTGAAAGAGAGCAGAAATGCTTGTACTTAGAAACGCTTTACAAACAGTTAACAGATCTACAAAACCTATTCTACATTTAAAACATCCAATAATCTGAGATCATACCATATCAAAGTATTTCTAAATATTTCCTCTACTTTTGATTGCTACAGGTAAATCTATCTATCCATCCACTCATACAACCATTTCCTATACTATATCTTGTGTAGGGTCACAGGGAGTGCTGGAGCTTATCCCGGCATATCTCAGGCAATATTCCAAAGGAAAATAGTTAAACAAAATAAAACCATCAGTCGGACATGCTCATATAAAGTGATACAATCAGATAAGAGCTGCATGCAGAACGGAATAAACTCAAGTGATCCAAGTCAGCTTCCCTCATGTCCTTAGTGAGGGCTGGTCTTTCCTCTCAGGAACCACATATAATAACAGACATTGTTTTTTAAAAATTCCTGATAAATAAATGGTGCAGAGCCCTAATTTGGTTAGAATGATTCCTCCTGATTCTGAGCTAATACACTTTTATTAAAACAAGTCTTGTCACAAAGCCAATCCAAGCTCTTTTTTGGAAGCCCTGAGTGGAAATAAAAACATCAAAAGCACAGCTGAGAGGAAAGAGGTTTCATAAAATTATTTATTTGGCGCTTAGGAAAATTGACATGAAATCTTTTACTGCAACAGGCCATACATGTTATATGTAATTACACTCTTACATATAAAAGATCCTAATTCACTTATAAATGAAAATTCACCTGTCATAAATAACCTAGTTTACATAGGGATGAAACACATAACTGCTGAATGTTGTTTATATTATATTATATATCTGTATATATATATATATATATATTTATATATATATAGTATATCCCCAGTTGTTTTGTTTTTAGGTTAAAACAGCAGTGTTTTCCAGACTGACTGCTCTAGTTGGCCATGTGCTTATGTCTTAAGAGCTTTAGTTCCACATACCATGTGGAATGGGATAAACAGACAAATTCCCAGTGCTCTAAACTCAGCAATGACATCTGAGATGGAAAGCAGAACAGCCTGTGATGGGCTTGAATGTTTCTAAAACATTCCTAAATCTTTATAAGAATGGCATATGTGGCTCTAGGGTTTACAGAGTCTATTTTATGCTGAAAATCTACATCTCTAAATGCAACCAAAGAGAAATGTAGCCAACAGAAACAAGGCTAGACAAATAAAAGCTCACATTCTGCTCACACAGTTACTCTTAAGCAACAACATGTTTGGGGTTATTCATATTCATATATAAATTTGAAAAATGCATTTTTACATTATCATTCTTAATATCAAGCAGTGCAGAATCGCTCTACCTTAGAGATGTACGCTTTGAGTCCTTCAGCTAGTTTAATGCAGGGCTCCCCGAAGAGCTGAACCAGGTCATCAGGTACCTCCTGCTCTTTCTCCAGAGCGTTCAGAAGGCCAAGACACCTCAGCTCCTCCACCACGCCCTGCGTTTTAGCCTGTCCATGACACAACAACATCAGTAAAGGAGACAATCCACTGAAGGTTTAATAAAAGCTAAACTAATTTTAGCTACACAAAAATCTGCTGATGCATCAAATGAATACTAGGAAATTAAATTATTTTAACTCCAGACAATGAGGTCTTAGTGTAAGTTTATCTTTGCTGGTGGGTATGACCATGTGATCTAAATCTACATTGGTCTATATTGACTCACAGACAATACATACAGAGGCAGGGGGCTGAACAAACAATTTCACAGAACTGTTTAGACTGAAAACACAAGGGCAAAAATATTATGAGATTTTTAATATTTTTGTTTTGAAGTATAAACCCTGTGTGACTGGACTGTGGGTACAGATATCTGACTTCATCTCCCTAAATACTGCGGTCGACATTCTGGCACAGTATTCATGTTTTCAAGACCCTTGTGTATTGTGTCTAACTCCTCACGTGCAGTCCATCACAAAACCCCCCTCATTTCAAAACCACTGACCTTCAGCTCCAATAAAGGAGAGGATTAGAAAGTAATTAACATACTAATTAAAAATGACAGCAGTAACATGTCTTGATTAATGTTCTAGTTATTACAGAGACCGAACTCTTCTGTTTATCTTCGAAGGAAGTTTCCTAGACCACCATCTAACTTGTGATAAGCCCTGTTTTGAAAAGTCCTTGATTTATATTTTTATTATATTAACTGTTTGATGCCAATGCTGCAGAGATAATGTTGTGATTCTATTGTGAAATAAAAAAACAGATACAAAACAATCTAAGGTCTAAAATATATATATTTTTAAAAGTAATTACACACTTACATACAGTGCACAGTACAGTGCAGCTTGCCTCATGGGACATTATTAAACCTATTACACAGTTTGACAACTTTCCCACACGGTACATAAAGAAGGCATCAAAATACAAAAGAAGCCATCGCCAAAGCTCTTAGGGGTGTTTGAAAGCATTAGATGGTTACAATACAAGCTCCGTGATCTGAGTTTAAAATGCCTCTTTTAGTGAATCCCGCCTCACACACACACACAAAAGATGGGAATTTAGTAGTAGTTCTATATGCAAACTATTCTTCGCATTTTACTCATCGGAATTTATCATAACAAGGTCTACCTATGACCTAATTCTTGTGGCAACACATTTCATGCTGTAATCACACGCAAAAGAAAAAATGACACCATGTAAAACCTGACACCCAGATGAGAGCACGTCGCGCTGCAGGGTAGGAAAGACCTGTAATGCAATTTCCAAATAATATGCAATGTACTGTAAATGTAAGTAAAATGTAATAATGTTACAAATGTTAAAGGAACAATCTATACAATGTTTAACGTTTGTATTGCACATACTCAATGTATAGTGATCAATGTGTAGTATAATTCAATGTAAGTCGCTTTGGATAAAAGCGTCTGCCAAATGCCTAAATGTAAATGTAGATAAAAACTACCGCAACAACACAAAGTCCACATAACATTTTTGATTTATAATTAATAACGCGATTTTCTGCGTATCGTTACGTACCTGTGCCACTGACATATTTAAGTATATGAAGAGTCCGGTGGTCGAGGCAACTTGAAGAACAATAACGATGACCACCACCGTCGTCACCCACAACCTTGACGGAACTTCGAGACGATTTTTGGGCTCAACCATGATGAATGAGGTCGATTCGCTACTTACAGTTTGTAAATATTCAGAGTTTCCCTCGGATGCCACTGCATTCCGATCGAGTGACTGGAGCACGCGTTGAGGAGGGGCTGGAGACTCCATGTCCATCATGTGTCTAATTAAAACAAGTTTGATTTCACCTACCAGCACCCAGGATTACTTGGTGACATTGGGGGAAATGACACGATTATCATCTTTGTGACGAAGTAAATCCCGCAAGCTTCAGTGGTGAATAACCCGCTGCTCTGCTTCTCCGGAGCGCAATAACAACTGAACGAGTCCGACAATAGACTGGGTGATCCGCTGTTCATCCTGTTTCAATCAGACGACCTGCCCTCTCGTTTTTTCATTGTTCACCACATACCTCATTGCCACACATTGCCACACATTCTTACCTGCTTCATCTGCAAAACATCCACAGTCTGTTTTTAACAACAGTGTGAGGCAATAATAATAAAAATATAAAAATGTGAAATAGGCTATGTTATATATATAAAATATAGGCTATGTTTTATATCACATATAACGTATTGTTACTTGATACAGTATTTTCTGAGCTTGTAGCGTATTATTAGTGTGTTGTTTTCTTTGGGGAACGTGATCCCTGTTTTTTGCTGCCAGAACTTTGCTTTTGCGTCAAATGTGTGGTTAGCGTTTTGATTTTAAACGGTTTTGTTCTTTTCTTTAACTACAAACTGTTTTCAAAGGCACATTGTTGTTGTTTTTTTATCATATAAAGCAAAGACAATGTGTTTGAATGTGTTAAAAAGCAAAGACAGACAAAATGATTTAGAAACAATAGCTACTTAATATAAAATAATGCACAGTAATTTTACAGGAGAGCATTATGACTTAAATGTATACTACACCAAATGAAGAGTGATGGTTTGTTTATTAATAGTTTCTTATCTTTTCTCTTCATGTAGCTCACATGTAACTATTTACTAGCAAGTATCCGCATTATATTACAATGCTTATGGTTCCAACATCACTCTAAAAAGTTTCTAAACAGCACAGAGCTTTAGGAAAAATTTATTGTGGTGATTATTTGGTTTCCTGTACATGCAAGATGATACAAATGGGAGACAGATGTTTTGATTGCTGAAGTGCAGCTGGTTATGGCGCCCACTGATTCTCCACACCCACATATAACAGTTTTACAGCAGGGGGGGGCAAGAACATCTGGAGAAGCAGAGAAAGACAGAATTAACATAAACATGTCATGGTCATCTAACACCAAACCATGTTTCTCATGCTTTCAGTATGCATTTACACAGGCTGTTTCATGCTTATAAGATACAGTCGTTTCTACAGTCGATACATTCTTTCTAAAAATACGTTTACATACATAAACCTATCATATAAAAGAAATATATTTTAAAAATTATTCATATGCATAAATCACGATAATCAAAATATACAACAGAAAACATAGACATGGTTCCTCACAGGACAGCTGGGCATCAACGGCGGAATAAACTTACATTTACATTTAGGCATTTGGCAGACTTACATTGCATTATACTACACATTGATCACTATACATTGAGTATGTGCAATCCCTGGGATCGAACCCATGACCT
>JAZGTJ010009326.1:0-19544 GCA_036877575.1 Botia almorhae
CACAAGGCTGACAGTTGTTAAAGGAACAGATCATAATTGTCCCGTGATCACGTCATTATGATCTTTAATGGGACACAAAATTGGCTGTTGATGATTCTCTTTTCCACACAACAAAAGCTTATTGTGACCAGGGGCTCTAAGGCGCCAAAAGGAGAAAAGCACCATAAAAGCAAGATCCAAAAAAGCACATAGGATATACAAGTCCTCTGAAGGCACTACAATAGCTTTGTGTGAAGTGTTTTCTTTAGTCAGTACTCTCTAAAATCCTCCCACCACTATAGCGTTTGCAGGCTCTGGTCATTGTATTCTGCCTAACACATTTGGTGTTCCACGGAACAATGTAAGTTATACGGATTTGTGCGGACATGTGAACAAGGGTCATGATAACAGAATGTTCTTTTTTGGGTGTACTGTCCCTTTAATAATGATGCGGGTGAGGGTTTTACCTCAGAGCAGGGGGAGCAGCTCATCTTCCTGCAAGAGAGGCGATAACTCCTCTTATCTCTCACACACTCGCAGTGTGTGCACACATCCACCATCACTCGCTCCCCAGCCTACACACACACACACACACACGCACGCACAGTGAGACACCCTTAAGTCAATCTGTTATGCACCAAGACGTTCTCACACAACGCATTAGTATTCTGAACGTTAACTCAACACCCATACCGCAATAAGAGTTTGGTTCATCACGCAGGCATCCATTTGAACTGCGGAAAGATAAAAAAGCATGCATATGTTTAAAGAAAAATCACTAAGAGAGCAATAAATTAAGTGTGTGTGTGTGTGTGTGTACCGCATTGACAGCTCGGGCAACAAGCATCTACTGTGTTGCATTGGAGCTCTGTGCCCAGTGGACAGCTTGGCATGTCCATAGCTTTGCAAGAGACGTTTGTATGCTGGATAAATACCTCCTCGTTCACCTGTACACACTCACTCCACACACAAGTGTTGTGTGTAGATGCCCACTGCTCTCCAATCTATACACACACATATAAAAAGAACATGTATTTCTTATCTCAGGCTTTTGTTCTCACTGAACACAAATCCAGTTTGTATTTCAAATCCGATCTTTAGGAACGACCGCTCACACTGTTGCACATTTATGCACACGCTTTATCTGAAATACATAGTGAAGACAGAGGATGCATACATACAGTAGTGAATGTACTAGCTTGGTATACGAGAAAAGAATGAGCAGAAATGAGTAGTATTTGTACGCAGCCCTAAACAAAATTCCATACTTTACATGATGTCCCGTGCACAAGAATTATGATCTAATAAATGTACTTGATAAAATTGTCATTGTCAAAATTACTGATAAAGTTAACTCTTTAAATTGAAACACAGTTCAAAGGAATATGAACTTGAAAGCACATATGGATAAGGTTTGTCTCTATACTGGCTTTAGAGTTATATGTAACCACATATTTATTTAAGAACAAACACAATAAACAATAAAACACACTCGCCTGTCTCAGGCGTCCCCCTTCAATACAATTGGTTTGGCGGCAGTGACCACAGCACTCGCCTTCGGAATGAGAGTATGTGCTTCCCTGCAAACACAAATACAACGTTCTGTAAACAAATCACATGAAATCAAATTTCACCCACTTTGCTTTCTTAACAGACCTCATGATCTTGTTGTGCATGATTTATCCAGTCACATTATTGTGAAGAAGATCTTCAATTAATGAACTGACATTTCTCTCATGATCATGTCTTATTTTTTAGAAAAGGTAAAAACACACTTTAGCAAGCTTATGTGTTTAAAGTCTAATCTCTGGGGTTGGATTTGATAGTGATCAAAGAGAATATAAATTATAGATTTAATAGTGATGCCTGTTGTAGTAAACCACTAATAATATCATGCTGATAATGTTCACCCCCCACAATCTAATTAACATATTTATTTAGGGTTTATTGCCATATCAGCTTCAATGGCTATATCATAGCAAAAACAGATCAAATGTTTAAAATAGTTTATAATAACACATAATAAAACAGATTAATAACAATAAAAAGACATCAGTAACAATAATAATATGTAAATGGAAGATACAAAATCTAAAAAAAGTTTTTTTTTAATTTACTTTAGATAAAAACTCTGCAATTTTTTAATGGATTCACATTTGAAAATAAGTCTTAAGTTCCTCCAGATAACAAGAGTTGTCTCACGACATTAAAAATAGGACATTCCAAAAGTATGTTTTACCACAATCTAATCAAAACCCTGATGTGTTTTTTTCCACATCAATTATTGCACAATATTTTATTTCGCTTAGAAATGCATTACATTAGATGTTCAAAATGTTGCTAATTCTGTTTCACATTGTGTTTAAATTAGTCAGTGGTCATTCAAATATATCTAATATTCTGATGAATATGAAGCATTCAAACATGTATCACTCCAGTATTTTATTTTCACCAAACCATAAAAACGAAATCAACCATGTGTGCTTGACCTACTAGAGGACAAATCTGGTTGCAGACGGGGTCCACACACTGTGCAATGTGCAGGCCCGTCTGTCTGTCTGTCTGCTCTGTGCAGGAACACGTTCTACACCTCTCTTCCCACCTGCTGCCCACCTGATACACCACTGCGTCCACCACACACACCTACAAACAAACAAACACACACACAGTGTGAGTTATAAATATAAATAGCAGAACACATGCTGATTGTATGTACACTCATCGGTGCACAGAACTGTCAAGGTCAAGCGAATAACACACACACAGAGCACATAATGGTGCCGACCTTATCTGGCATGCAGGTGACTTCTACGCAGTCACAATCATTGGCAGTCGTTTTCGTGATATAACCTGGAGGGCAGGTGCGAGTAACGTTCTGGCAGTCGCACACACATTCATACGAATCGCAGCACTCTGTTGGTTTAACCGACAGCCTCTTGTACGCAGGGCAGGATGGTTTGGTCGTTGTGGGGCAAAGATCCTTTTTGCACACTGAGAGATAGACAGCATACGCGTTTAAAGGAACAGTTCACTCAAAAATGAAAATTACTCGCCCTTAAGGCGTACTAGGTATCTTTTCCTTTAGCCAAACAGAATTAGGGTTATATTAAATGATATCCTGGCTCTTCCTAGCATTATAATGGCAGTGAATAGTGCCCGAGATTTTGAAGCTCCGAAATAGGCGTCCATTCATTGTTAAAGTAATCTATACGGCTAAGATGCCTTGAAGGAGAGTAATGTATTGCCTAATTTTCATTTTTGAGTGCGCTGTTCCTTTAAAGCATGTGTATTATGAGAAATAAATGCATATGAAGATGAGTACTGGTGGACATGTGAGCACTCACCACACTGGTAAACTGGCAGACATTCTCCAGGGTTTGTGAGAGAGACACTGAGCCCATGTGCACAGTTTGGAGGATCCGGTAACTTACAGTTTGCTGTGTCACAGACTGTGCACACACACACGGTACAACACAACACTATATTATCAGGTGTTCATCATACATGTGCTGTGATTTACATACCGTTACGCAATAATGTCTATTCAATGTATATTGTATGTATATATTATATATTGCACAAACTATATCTAAATCATACGGTATTATTTCTTTCTGTTATTGCTTATAATGTAACTGCATATGGGTTATATATTTTTCCAGCCAATACATTCCTGGAATCGAACCCATGACCTTGACCCTGCCAGAACAATGCCAGACCGATCAAGCTACAGGAAATTAATGTTATTGATTGTATAGTAATTGTATGTTCTGTCTACCATATAGTGCTGATTATGTATGGCAGCTAATGCAGGGTAATTACTCACGAGCCATCTATCTATTGATCTGTCTATCCATCCATCCATTTATCTATCCGACACTTGCGGTGGCTTGGCTTTAGAAGAACAAGCATGGCATAAAAATGTATGTATACAATTTGTATATCGTGAGTATTTTCAAAACACTTAATATACAGCGTGTATCACAGCATGATTGTACGTGCGTGTGTAAATGCTGAATTGCTCTGAATGTCTATTGCATTTGGATACAGTGTGTTCAATGTGCTTCGGCTCACCACACTCATATTCAGGGCAACACTTGGATTCCGTCTTCTCCCGGAGAACCTCACATTGTCCACAATCTGGGGCTGTAGCACAGCAACAGTTGCCATGACAACACACAATGAGAAGCCACTTCAGAAAAATGAGGCTGTTTATCGCGTAGTGCACGCAAGAAAACGTGAGGGGGGGGAGAGAGAGAGAATGCATGTGTATTGTATCTTTACCTTTAGCATTGGTGCAGGGTAGAGCTGTGCAGTTAATATGCTGGTGATCCAGACACACACACAGCAGGCAAGGGTTGTCCTCAGGATTCCAGCTTTCCATTAACTTTCCATTAATACACACACACACACATTAAGGTTATAGGGCTGTTGCATGGAATGCCACGGAGCTGATATGTAGAACAGAGTCTTTATTTATAACCATGCTAACAAAAACTTTGCTTTAGTAACGTTAACATGATAACAATATGTTCACAATGTGGCCCTGGAACAAAAGAGGGTTAAGTGTCTTGTACAGTTCAGGGTTTGCCCCTTGTGGGATTCGAACCTGTGACCATCTGGTTACTAACCCTGAGCTTTGAAATGATTGAATCCAGCCAGGCACATGGGCTCTTGTTTCTTATTGCTTTTATTAAACAAGAAAATGAACCAAATTTTTTATCATATTTATCACCATTATCACCATTTATATAAATATTCATTTATTTCTGCTAAGTAATGCAGGTTAGTAGCCTATAGCTGTTTATGGTTGCAAAGCAACAGTTTTATTAGTATTTATAAACTGCTATAATTAAATATTAGAACTGATGTACAATCACAGGTGTGCGTATACAGGATATTTTACAACTGAACCATTTTAAAAAGTGCGTATTTTTGTGTGTGGTACCTGCCGAGTTTTCCCGAGGTGGTCCACACACTGGCTGCAGGCCTCTTTGCTGACACATTTGTCTCCCTTTAACACCAGACCCTCAGGGCAGAAACAGCCCTCAGTGGGTGTGGCCAAGCACTGGGATCCATTAGCCTTGATTATACCATCACCCATAGCAACCGTGTCTCCAGGGTAAAACTGGCCCTGTTCACACTGCTCCAAACATCCAGTTCGACAGGCAGCATATTCCAGAGATTCTGAGCATGGCATGGCTACACACACACACCAACATACACACACAGAATCATTAGTGGTGTTTTTCAAGACAAGAAACTGAAAGTGTATTGAATACTATTGCATATATGGGGGCTTAATGATCAGAACAAAAAACTTATCAGTGTATATCAGTGTATAGCTGTCAAAAACAAAGTGTATATTGCACTTTATTTCCATATAATGAAAGTGAACAGTGACCGAGATTGAAAATCACATAGGTTTGGAAAAACAAGCGAGTAAATGACAGAACTAGGATGAACCAACTTTCGACATTATGCAGAGAGTTAATAACTTCAATCTCTTTCTCAGGTGCACTGTGTCATCACCTCACAGGCCAGATGGTCGCTCATCTCAGACATGTGGGGTCCACACGCTGTTTTATGACTCAGTCTGAAAAAAACTTACGACAGAGGGTGGGTGTCCTCCAGTCCACACACACCCCTAGTTGGCGGCACATGCTGCTGTACGCGGAGACAAGGTCACACACCGCGTTAGGTTGGCAGGCCACACTCCGACAGATCTGCACGTAGTCCTGCGGGGGCACCAGTGCATGACACCGGCCAAACACCTCAGAGCTTAACACGTCACAGCCCACAGCAACACCTGCAGCACACGACTCAACTTCCTGGCGAACGACACACTCACCCAGAGCCCAACCTTTTAGATACACCTCAGGGTCTGAGGCCAAACCGCCGTCAGACAGCAGCAGAGCCGGCTGATCATCAGAGCAGGAGCCTGAGAGAGACACACTGTTATCCACACTGCACACAAACACGTATGCGTATGGCACAGGGTTAGCAAAATTTGGAGATTAAGAATCTACTTCCTTCAGAAATTTGAATTGAATTTTTTTAATTGGAATGTTAGAAATTAGTTGGTAAATTTACTGAATATTTACTAAAATGACAACTTTTGTTGCAAAACATACATCACTTATTCATATTAACTACTGATTAATTTTCACTAATGTCAATTTATTATTGATCTCGGTAGGTACTCTCAGCTGATTAGCTATATCTTGTCAAATGATGTCCAGGCAATTATCAATCACTAAAACAAAATGCCGATCACTTTGTTTTCATATTATATTACATATTGAGCTATAACCACAGAAGTACATTTACTTCATTTATAAATAGTACAGTATATCAGAAAACTTCATAGTACATCCATGATTTAATACATTGAAAGTTAAATTATTAAACAAAATATAGAATTTCTATAGGTGGCATTGGTCAAACCCTGTTCAAGACACTGTTAGACACACACCTAAACGAACACTCTCAAAAGCACTCAAGCTCTACAAATGTTACAGTCAGAAGGCTGAAGGGACTGTATTTACCACACAAGCCAGTGGTGTTGGTTTCCATAGTGATGTCCATGTTGACCATGAACTCATTGCTGTGTGGAGTGAATGTGACAGTAAAACCATGTTGCTCTGATCTCAACTGATGCAGAATCGCACCAATCTGTGTCACAGTCACTCCCCCTGTTCTGAGTGGAACTGCTGTATCCACACCATTCACTAACACCTGCCATACAGAGAATGTGCTGAGTCTATAAATATCTATACACTGCACTCATGTCTACACGTTTTCTTTAATGTCTCTACCTTCATGTCATCTTGTAGCACAACACTTGTCCCGCCCTCCCGCAGCTCCAAGCTCTTCATGCAGATCTGATTGGGTGAGCTTTGACAGGTAGTCGTATGCAGCACCAGCTCCGCCCCTCCTGAACGAAGTAGCAAATAGGAGCATGCGGATCTCAGCTTCATAGCCACACCCGAAAATGACACGACGTGACTGGACGAGCTGCCCATGCAGGTGCCTGAAGAATTACAAGCAAGCATGGTAAAGTTTTGTAGTTTTGTAAAGTTTATAGTAGCGCACTTTTGTAGAGAATATGTTTAAGTGATTGTGTAACAAATGTTTTTAAAGATGATGAATATGTGCTGAAAAGCATGGGTGTGAATACTGTGTGTTGGGGGTGAAACTAAGAACTTGTAATTTTTACACCATAATACCTGCTTTATGTTTTCAATAATAGTAATAGTAATAATTCAATTGGCTGACAAGTATTTAAAAACATAACACAACACATTTCCTTAGTGCATGTGTGTCTACACTACAAGTGAGTAATGCAACAAAATCTACATGTCGTTTTAAAAATGAACATTCCCCAACACTGTTGATTTATAGTGAGAGACTCATGACTGGAATGGTTGTTGCCATAGTGATGGGGGGGGTGTTCATACAGGGGCAGACCCAGGTACAGCCGCAGGTGTGGTTCATTCGCAAGGCCTGGAGGTTGTTTTTGCAGACGGGAGGCTCCATCTTCTCACAGTTGACTCGATGACTCTGCATTGTTACTGTCCCCGATGGATTGCACAGAACTGAGTGACATCCATCTGACAACATCCACACCTCACCGGGCTGATGGACGGAGAGTCACAAACATTAGAATAGTTACTTAGATGCACAAAAGATAAACAGAAGGGTTTGTTAGTCTGCATTAGGCACGTTTTAGCTATGCAAGCCTGATTTAATGCGTGATTGCATTTAGAAATGTGCAAGAACGCAATTCATAATGCTAGAAAAATATGTGTGGCATTCTCAGCTTTGCTAAAGTGGATCTGCATAAAATGAAACAAGAAAGTACTGAAGTTATATAATACAATATATATATACAATAATGCAATATGAAGGACAGGGGCGCATGTCTGCAATGCACTGGAGTTTGTGTACTTGCATGGATAATGTTTTTGGCTATAGATTACCTGTCATTAATGAGCAGCTATTCCTTTAAGGTTTTATTGAGTGAAAAAGTTATTGGTTCAGAAAGTCTGATCTGAGTATATGGATCTGAGATCCAGTGACAGATGAGTTGAGACTGAGTGATGGTTAAAAGTGTTCTGACAATTTACTTTACAATTTACTGTCCAATAGACAAACCGGTTGTACAGTAGAACATTAGAAGCTGATAGACTGAAAGGTGAGTTTAGTTTAAGTTTGATGGGAATTGTACACGGCTCACCTTCCGCTCATTTCCTTCATCATCCACACAAACTCCCGGCGGACCCGCTAAGGGAAATTATCATCATCACCATTATGATCGTCATTACCACTATCATTACCATGATTGTTGTTTCATTACTGTTCATTCAACACTGTTTTCAAATTGCTGAAACAGCATTAAGTTGTTCTGTGTGTGAATATGAATGTACAGTATATGTATGTGATTTAGCGGATGTCTCACCCCTGCAGAGTTTGTCGGTAAATGATTGGTCCAGTGCTACCATGGCAAGCAGATACTCTGTGCTGCTCAGCCGGATGATGTTGTTCTGAGCATGTGGACCAGTGAGCATGCTCAGTTCAGTTTGGTCATACTGGTGTCCCAGTCCAATAGGAAAGACAGATACACCTATACGAAACATACATGCTTTTTTTTAAAGACCCCATTATAAGGTTTGACAAATGCATTTTTCCTATCTGTGTGAAAAAGGTTGAGGTAGGATATACCAAATAGACTTTTATAAAATAGCCATTAGACATTACTTTATAAAAACTTGTTAAACCATGAATTGCTACTTGCTATTGCTCATCAGTGGCAGGTGGTACTAGTTGGATGGAACATTCTCCTTATAAAGATTATTTTTTTGGACAGTAAGTTGTATACACCCCTACTGACAAGCTAGCATTGCATTCATTGACTAAAAGTAAGTTTTTTAAGACACACTTGAAAAACATTGACTAAGTGCTAACAGACATTATCTAAACACCACAAAGCTTTGATTTTGATTTAATGAGATCTTAAACAAGATCTGTAATTATCTTTACCAAAACTAATGAATGTCAGTTTAAAGTCGTCATAAAACAGAAGTTGTGCCGGTCTTTTCTTCTCAATGGTGATGCATATCTGAGAGGAAGGGCTGGTGGAATGAGAAAAAGACGTGGGGCGGGACTTGAATTTGTCCTTCATGAATTGATTGGATTGTTGGAAGTTGGGGAGATATAAATCAAGAGATGTCGTTGTGAGGGGGAAGGAAGGTTAATGTGTTTGATTAAAGATTACAACCATTTATAATAAACACTGAAATATTCCATGAGAAACAAGAATAGTTATCAAAATCACCCACCGGCGGTCAGAGCCTCATTTGCCGCCTCCTGCACTGAGTCTATTGACCTGTCAGTCACAATCATGACCACAGCTTTAGGAATGCCCATCCGGCCCCCGCCAGTGGAGGAAACGGCAGTCTGCACGGCCAATCGCAGAGCAGCTCCTGCAGAGAAAAAGGAAGGACCGCCCACATGCATGCAGTCTAGCATGTATTTAAACTGTCAAGCGCTGAGCCTGCTGTGTTGTGTGCTTACCCAGCCTGGATGTGTCGTCTGTTTTGCTCTGCAAGTTATCCAGCAGTTTGAGAAGGTTGTTCTCATTCTGTTCATCTCTCCAGGAGATCCCTACAGCTGATTTGGCTCCATACGTCATTACTGCGACCTGTGTCTCATTACGACCTAAAACATACACACATACAGTATATGCATGCTACAAAAAAAGCCTTTGTAGAGTGTAAACCGAGGCATTCGAGCTTATGAATACTTACCGATATGTGTGCTCTTTATAAAGGTTTTCACAAATGTTTTCAGGTCTTCAAACTGGTCATCAGAAGAAGCTCTCAGCAGGAATAACAGATCCATGGGTTTAGAACATGGCACTGAGCAAACACACACACATATATATACTCAAATAGGGTGTGAAATCAAGTGTGAATTCAGTTTATGTACCGTTTTGAAACTTTACTGCTTTTCTGCAATGTGCTTTCCTTTAGTTCTTGCACCATGTTTGTATAATATGCTTTGGGAAGTTTAAAAGAGACCTAATGGGCAAGAAGAGCGCTTTGAAAAGAAGCTGGTAAAGACGAATAGAAGAAAAGAGAAGCATTGTTGTATCTGACCTGAAGGGGGCAGCGTTGCTCTTGGTGGAAGTGTAGGCAGCAGAGGCCTAGTGATCGTTCTACTGATATTAATCAGCATGGGACGTAATTTCCTCAAATCGGAGGGATTATCCAGCATGATGGGTTGCTCTGGAAAACTCAGCTGTGCAAGGTCCTCGTATTGAATCTGTTGGCCTATTCCAATCGGATACAATCTTCTGTGGGTGGAACTCACAGAAGGTCGCCGGATCACGTCGGTGGGCGGGCTCTGTGTTATAAGAAACACCAACTGGTCCGGTGAATGGCTCGGCATCTCTGTAGTAACAGACTCATACACAGATTGAACCGCATGGCCCGTGTTGACTTCCGCCCCGCCCGTCCAGCGCAACTGTCGCATTCTTTGCAGCACCTGCTCCCTGTGCCACAATTCCATGTGGCTGATCACCACGGTTACAGTAAGAGAATACTGCATCACTGTAATTCGAAGGTTCTCCACCTCTTTCTCGTCAAGTGACGCAATGACATCGACCAGTGCGTCACGAGTTTTATTGAAGTTTTCCTCACCCATGGTATCCGAGCTTTCCAATAGGAAGACAACCTCATATGTAGTTACTGTGGGAGGAGGAAGTGTCGTTCCAGGGCTGAGGAGGCTTGGAAATGCAGTTAAAACAGCAGCTGTTGGGGGAACCGTAGCAACACTAAGTTTAGAGGCTGGAGTAGTTACGGTTGTTGATGTGGTCAGTAAGGGGGTAGTTGTAGGGTTTTTTTGGGTAGGGGGTTTCTTTGGGGGTTCTGGGTCCAACCCCAGGGTGCAGAGGTAGTCTGTGATAGCCAGAGCCTGATCGTCGAGTTCCGCCACACTGCTCACTACGTAGGCACGACTGCTGGGCGTAGCTTTTGTGATGTCATTAACCTGTGCCAAGCTGACGTCGGGTCCCAGGGCAACTGTGAGAATGGTTATGTCTTTCTTCCGCAGCAGGCGCTGGGTGCTGCGCATGGGCCGAGGATTACTGCTGGCTGTCAGCAAGATTGCGACGCGGCCTGCGTGCTCACGCTTGTTCTTGTCATAAATATAGACTGCCAGGTATTTAATGGCCTCATCCATGAATGCCACATCGCCTCCACTGTAACGCAACTCACGCACCATCTTCTTAAAAATCCACTTCTGAACCTGCATGTCAAAACTCTTCACCCCGGAATGGAAGAGCAGAACTGTGGCGCGAGTGTGGGCGGAACCCATGCGGAAGCGCTCCATGACCCTGAGGATGAAAAGCTTGACCGAGGCGAAGTCTTCCTCACTCAGAGCAGATGATCCATCCACTAAGAAGGCCAAATCCATGGCCCTATCGCAGGCATCCTCTGGCATCGCCGTGGAAAATGGGAGTGGCGTAGGAGTGTTGCTGACGGTGCCTGGTGCTAGCGTGGTAGCGAAACCGCTAGCAGGACATGGAGCGCAGGTCATCGTGTTGCTCTCACAGTGGCTGGAACCCAAACAAACAGGAATTTCATAAAGGTGAATCTCACAAAGCATGTCAACACGTCTGGTGCACATTTCACCCCCCAAATGAAAAGAAAATTGTGGAAAATTTTATTTGCATGATGACAATGAAGCCTACTTCAAGAACCATATTTTTATCAACAAAATCCAACCCTTTCAAATCTTGTTAATAATAATGTCACACAATACAAAGAAATTTGCCCTTAATTGTTCTGTTGATTTTAGAGTGAAATGTGACCTGGACATATTTTTGTGCAAAAATTCCCCTAATTACACCTCCTTTACTGCACCACAGCCATAAAGACACTATACAGAACATGATACCATATCTGACAGAGGTGAGGATCGTCATGGTTCAGGATGAACTGTTTTCCATGGGAAATTCTCTCTCCGGCGTGCATGCATTCCTGGCACTGCGAAGGTTCCACACATTTCCTCAGCACCTCATCCAAAATTTGCCCTAAGGTATTGAGGAAGAAGTGAAGGTGTGAAGGTGTGAAATGAAGTGAGACTGAAGTCTATGCAGTAGATTTACTTCGGAGTGTGTGTTAATTTGAGCTACCTGGCGGGCAGACAGCGTGGCATCCTTCCACACATGTGACGGGACAGTTCAGAGGTTCAGGGTGCTGACAGGTTCTGGGACAGGCGCTGCCACAGGTGTTGTATTTCCACTCACACTCCACTCCTGCCTCCTTATTTAACTCCTCGCAGCTCAGTGCTGTAGGGACGTGAGTGCACAGTCGTTTAGCAGACACTTTTATCCAATACCATTTTACAAACAGCTATAATATTCGTTTAGAAGACTTGACACATTCTCGTTAGAATTAATCTAATTAGTAAACTTAAACTAATTAGTAATCTATTTGCCCTTGAACTAGCATATACTGGAATATGTGGTTTACGGGGACTCCAAATGATTTTTAAACTGAGCTAATCAGATTTCAAATTTTCCGCCCCTTTGCTATCCTCACCCTAAACCAACCCTCACAGAAAACGTTTGGCATTATTTAATAGAATTAATACCATTTCGTTCGTTTTTAGGCCATTTGGTTTATGAGGACGTTTTACACTTGTCATTATACACGTTCATGTTCTCGTCGACCAGTGCGAGACCTACAACACAGAGACATTTGAGAGACATTTTACTAAATGTAAAACTCACGGCACAAGTCGTTGGTTCTCCAGTTCACCACCAGCCCCTTCTGAGCGCATTCATGCGCATATGCAGCTATAGCGTTACAGAAACACGCGCAGTCACCAACAGATGTGCATGAGCACGTGTCATGGGTACAGATGTCCCAATATGGCTCTGGGTCCACCTGACAAAGACAATAATTAAAGAGTAAGAATATAAGATACAGGGCTGGAGGTATTTTTATCATTGAATTGTGATTATTGAGTTTGAAGATTACAAACCACACTGTTACACTCCCTGAAGGGGGCGCTGGTGAGCACACGACACGACTGCTCCACTGTCACCAGCTTCACCATGTCTGTGCTGCACTGAGACGGTACCTGTCTCACAAAGTGGATACATTTATTGCAGAGCAGACTCTAGTGTAGTGGTTCATAAACCTTGATGCCAACTTTAAAAACTGGATTTGAGACAGAAGTGGCAATAACTCACTTGAACCGCATCAGCACAGCTGGCTTGGACTTTCCAGGAATTTCCAAAGTCAGTAAAGTTCATTTCCATCTGATTTCTGCTGCTCATCAGGTCGTTATTCTGACTGCCGTCAAAATTTCCACAAAGGCCACAGACTTTGCCCTTAAACACACACACACACACACACAGTTTAAGTTATTCAGCTGTAAACTGTTACACATTTCATCTGAGATACTCGAAAAAAGGCTCATGCAAAATAATTAACTTTATATTATTATTTTTTTTAAACGCAGAAGGCTTATTTTAGGGTTACATTTATAAAATCACTGCTTATGAAAACACTATGATATGTCCTCATTTAAAAAGCCACATAAGTGTGTCAGTATGTTAGTTTCAAGTTTGTCATATGTCAGTGACAGCTGTACATTGAAAGTGCTTGCTGTGTTACCCTGTACTGCCCACTGATCTGCAGTGATATTCGAGTTCCTGTGTCCCAGGTGAGAGAGATGTGTTTTCCCAGCAGGACGATGTAATACTGTCCAGAGCGCACAATCTCAACTTCTGTCTCCTTTAACACCGGCCTCTTCATCCTCACCTGTTGACAGCAACATTTTACGAACATACTACATACAAAATTTAGAAAATATATTCATATTTTTATTAAGCAGAAAATTAATTGCAATAAAAGCGGAACATTATGAAGCTGATGTAGCTCCATGACAGCTATAAATTTCTACTGGAAAATGATACAGTGCAATTATTTGTTTAGAATTTTCAATCTTATGTTCGCCAGATAAGTTTACTGTGGTGATTATGTATGTTTATATCACCTGAATTAATTACCTGAATTAGTGGTTACAACATTGAACACAGGTGCATGATTAACAAACACAACATTTTAAGTTTACACCAATATTGTCTACTCTTAAAACGTTTAAATCAAAGGACCGACCAACAATTAAACCGCGTGTCTGGGTGAGACAGACACACTGGGTGTGGCTTTAGGCCTCGGAAAGAGACTCAGCTAGGGCTCTGAAACAAACCTATTAGACTACAAAATGGGATAAAATGAATTACAATAGGAGAGAGGCCGGAGGAATCTGGTCACTGGTCAAAGGTAAACGTCTGTTTACGTTTGGAATAATGATTGATAGGACAGAATAAAACACACTGATTAATTTCTTATCATGACTTTGTGACAGTGATAAGTAAAATAAATAGTTTATATATTTACGGTGCATTCAAGCTACATTTTATTAGTACGTGTGTTGTCTGGGAATCGAACCCAAAATGTTTTGATCTGCTGTTGCGTAACAGGAACATATAAACTGCAGTTTGCATAGTCTGACAGTTTTTATGTACGTACAGATGACCTAAATGTGCAGTACGTATTCAATAGAGCATACTATTGTGTGAAATATTTATCATTGCATAAAGCAGTCTGCATACTAGCATACTAGGTAAAAAATAATAGGAATATATATAAATACAAACTAGTAGTTTTTAATAGATTCATATTTTGTTCTGAGCACAGCCATTTTTGCCGTTTAGTGACACTGCTGCACTGGTGCATCATGGTGCAGGTCACAGGTTAATCACTGACGTGCTTGAAAGTGCTTGAAGTGGTGTGAAAAATTCGAATAAAACCTAGATTATCTCTAAACTCCATTTAGTTTAATCCGTATATGTGCAACTGCCACAAAAACAACACAGCGTTGCCAAACTGATCCATAAACCGGCCCAAAACTCTCTCAATGGCTCTGAGCCATCAGGTCATTATTAGTATTTTTAGAGTTCCTTTTTACATTGTATTATAAAATATAATACAATTATATTACAAACAATATAATACGATTATATTACAGTTGTAATATAATACAGTATGAGGGTCTCTTACCTCTTTGTGCTCCATGGTGATCAGCCCTCCCATGTAAAACACTGTAATGGTTTTACTGCAGCGGTAACCCGCGATCCCACACGCAGAGTTCTCCACCAGAACCCTAAACGTGCCATCCACCCCATTACAATAATCCTAGAGGAGAAGCAGAAGAACAAGAGAAAACACTGATGAACATGAGGAGCAGAATGGAGAAAAGAAGAGAGAGAGAATCTTTTCTTTACCTGAGCGAGTACGTATTGGCAGGGTCCAGGAAACGAGAACTTCAGTCCATCAAAACTGATGTAGTGCGTCTCTCCTATCGCACGACACACGCCGTCACACACGCGCTGAGTACACTTCCACTGACGCCCCTCACAAACACTGAGGCATGGAGAATGTAATGAGTAAGTCAGAGAAATACAAGCACACACTTACATGCAATGTTACGTGAATGTTTTACAGAAACATTCATGTAATAAACACGTGTTTGTTATCATTTGTGTTCATTACACTGATGTCAGTCAACAGAAGAGCTGTGATTGGCTTATTTACCAGGTGTTACAGTCCACATTAATGCTCCGCCCTGAGGCGTAGGGGCGGTTGTTATGGAAACATGGACACTGGTCTTGTGGGATGCAATCTTTTTTGTGTCGAACCTGCAAATATTAATTCTGTTATTTGACAGCCTAAAAAGTTACTTGTTTTTAATAACATACATGCATTGTATGTATGTTAACAAATTGTTTACAGTTACCTAGTGACAGTTCTATTTATCAACAAGGCTGATAAACTAGGTTATGAACTAGGTTGATATTTGTCCAGCAAAAATTCGAAGTTCATATCCAATCCATAATTTTAATCTCTACACACAAATATTGTAAATAACTTTTGCTTTTGTCTTTTAATTAACTTCTGCTTTTTTATTTCTTGCATCCTTGAGCCAGGTTGTAAGAGTCAGTCAGTAGTTTTATTAATATCAAAAATTGATTTTCAAAGCATATGCATGCAAATGCACTCAGAGATTTACCATTCCAGATGGACACATGCATCCAGACACACATCCCTGACTGACACACTCCAGGTCCAGATTCTGGCAGGTTCTGGCACATTCTATCCCAGCATCCCTTACACTGCTACACTCAAATCTCTGTAGTGGAGAAGGGCAAGAGACAGAGCGCCGCCCTACAGGAAAACACAAGCGCACACATGAATAGAGGATTCATGACTTGCTTGTCTGAGCCACTGAACAGTATTCTGTCTGTCTGCCTGTCTGTACTGTATCTGTTATATTCAAAGCATGTGTGTGCTCAGGCGATACAGATGATAGATGAAATACTTCGTGAGAGTGGACGATCGTCAAAGAACAGATCTGACAGAGTGGATCCAGTAACATCACTTGAACTGCAGTGCATTGATCCATGCTCACAAACACTACAAACACACAAAAACAACACACATTTATGTTATGTATCCAGTATCCAGAGATTTACCATGTTTACGTGTCACACTTGGAGTGTTTTGATTAGTATTTTTGGAATTTGGTCATATTTTGTTTTGTATGAATCATTTCAAGGTACACTGTGCAGGATTTTCAGTTACTGTTTGTAAACACAACATTCGAACTCGGCTCCTCCTCCTGGGCGGAACACCTCCAGAAGCGCACGCCCCCTGCTCATTGTTATTGGCTGAGGGCTACACATCCATTGGCCAAATGTTACTTAACACAAAAACGTTCTGGACACCCCAAAACAAAAAAATACAGACCGAGGACAGTTCTTTTATAGGCATACCCTTCTATTGGACCATAAATACTAATGGGATAAAATACTAATGAGAGGAATTACTTTACATTTTAAAGTCCTTGCTTTATTTTTTTTTAATCCTGCATGGTAAACCTTTAAATGTAACAGCCCAGTTAAAACGATGTTTTAAAAAATGATGTTAGAAAACAGTATCGTGTTACTGTAACATTTCCTTACTGTCTGTACAGTAAAGTATACTGTGTTTATGGTGTTTTTATGTGTGTTTATCTGCTAACCAGATGGAGTGATGGTCACCAACTATGTCATTGGGCTGAAAGATTTCTCCGTTATAGTGGCACGAGCAGAGGTCAGAGGTCACACATTCTCCTGTGTCACTGAGGAAGAGGCCTCTGGGGCAGAAACAGCCTTCCTCACACAGCCCATGACAGTCACTGTCAGGCAGCGACAAAGATCTGCAGGTCTTATTGCACACGTTCCCACACGACTCATACACCTGGTCATCCGGACAGGTCAGTTCTGTTCAACCACACACACATACTCAGTTAGTGTAACTGTTTTCTTATGGGTAGTGTGGACAATTTCAATAAATGTGTGTGTTTGTATATAAGTTCTTTCTTTTTCTCCTGTTTACCACTAGACCTGTCACAAATTTTTTGAAACATAGTTGTCCATACAACCATACCAAAGTTATTACAGTAATGTTTACTCTTGTGAATTATAATATAATGCATTCTTACAGTGTAGAAAGCCTAGAACGCCTTTCAAAGAATATCTTAGTACATCTCCCAAAATCCTGACATTACCATGTTACATATCCAAATAATAAAAAAAACGTGCTGATATCATGGTACCATTTTGTAATTAAATTTAACTCAAATTCAGTAACAATTAGAGACAAAGACAGTTGAAAATTTCTGATACCACAGTATCCGTGACCCCTCCAGTTGATCAGCACTCCCTTGGCTGCACAGGCGGCTGCGTAGCTGCGGACAGCATCGCACAGACACTCGTGCCCATCTGCGCAGGCGCAGACGTCATAGCGGCAGTTCTTTACATATGGATCAGGGTTGACTTCATAATGACAGGGTTCGAACTTTACTGAGAGCAGCACTGCGCAAGCTTCTTCTGCATAACGCACTACAAACACACACACACACACACACACAAACATCAGTTTGCCACCTAAAGGTGTTTGTCGCCATCTAGTGTTCAGCGAATGTATGTTTCTAAACCGTGACATCATACCAGCAGTTATAAATATCACAACTGTCACAACTAGAGGTATGCAGACATAACAAGGTAAATATTATTATTAAATATGTCATTTAAATGCTGTAAACATGCAGCTGTGTGTGGCTGTGTGTGTACCTCGCTTGGGGTTTGAGATACAGGGATCAGACTGTTGCAACTGAACATTTTCACACTCTGCGTTCATCTTCCATGCATTGCCGAATCCTTCAACGCGTGTCTCCACCAGCCCGCCCACCGTTAAAAAGTCGTCTCCCTGGTTACCATTATAGTTACCACACAGACCACATGTTTTCCCAGCGTAGGCAGGGCTTAGCTGCAAACACACACACACAAACACACACACATCCCCCAATTAGGTTTGCTGCTCAGAAATTAGACTCTTGTCCCAGATCGTGTATTTCACAGACAGCTTGTATTATATGAACAAACTAGTATATGAAAATGAAAATGCTGTATGGTGCAACACGAGTTCTGTATGGTTAAAGCTGGTTATTAGCTAGTCCATGCTGGTTTAGGTGGTTTGGACGGGATGTTAGGGAGATCATTGTTGCTTTTTTATTCAGTGAAAGTAAACTGGAATTCCAGTTTGAAGGTGAATTATACCCTTATACTGGTTTTCATTCCGGACACACTCACCCTGAGCAAAACACGCCCTCTGCCGTCCCAGTCCAGATAAAGATTATCTCCATAACTCAGTCTCACTGATGACAACACAGTATTCTGAACTCTCAGTGCACCTACACACACACACACACACACACACACTATAAGTGTCAAGTGCTCTGATGTCCTATCTTCTACATCTCCAAATGTGCTCAGATTTGCCCAGATACCAGGCCTGAAATCAAAACACTGAGATTTCAGAAAAAACTGAAACATTTGTCCCAAGATATCCACATTGATTTTATATGTCCATACTCTTACTGCATTTTTTTTCTTTTTTTTTCTTTTCCCCTAAGAAATACCATGAAGAAACACCAGGGACAAAGCTGATACCAAAATAAAACATCACTGGAAACTCATTTAAGCTATAATTGAGCAACATCTGAACAAAAGTGTCTTCAGTGTGTGTTGCATGTTTACAGACCGTTAATTAAAGGTGTCTGTACATCCATTCCATCCAAAGAGACCACGCCCCCATGCTTGAGGCGAATCGTCTGATTGGCCAGATCGTGAAACCTCATAATAACTGATCGTACGCAGATAGCATCTTGGTCGTCGGCACACTTAAACATAAACACACATCCATAGTCACAAACCACAACAAGCAAGCAGAGAAATTGTACTGTTGGGCAAATTGATTTCTGACCTGTGCGGTCTCAATGATGGCTGAAAATGAGTTGCTTATACAATCTTTAGCCAGAAGATACTGACAAATGCCACTGAAGGTGAAGAACTTATCATCAAAGGTTTTAAAATGGGACTGTCC
>JAZGTJ010009327.1:0-19543 GCA_036877575.1 Botia almorhae
ATCTACAGACGAGACCATGAGAAACTTTTACAGATTAGCTTCAAGGACAAGCTAACATATTAAACATATTAAAATAAGACTTGAAACTGACTTTTGAAACGGCAGTTATCACATTAGGTGGTGAATCTCAAAACACATCAAGAACATATCTGAAGATCATATTTCACCCCTAAATCAAACAATAAATAACAAATATATACATATATACTCTAGTACATTTTAGAGTTTGTAGGAGTGTATGTCTCTCAATGTTCCTCACACTGTTGTTTGAACGTTCAGGTGAAGATGAGGTCCAGAACCAGTGACATGGAGGGACCAGAGAACCGGCCCCTGAAACCGCTCACTAAAATCCACGACAGTGAGAAAGAGAGAAGCTCACAGGAGCAGATGAAGAAGAAACCCAGTGCTCAGAAGGATGAAGACAGCACAGAAGAGACGCTTGTTTCTGGAACACTGAAAAAACCTCATACAGCTCATGAGATGCAGCAAAGAAGAGCTGGACTGATGGACCTGTCTAAAGAAGATCTCGTCCATCTGCTGGGAGTCATGGAAGGAGAAGTGCAGGTGACACCCGACTGCAAACCAAAACCTGTTTGAATCTCATTTTATTTACATGAAGTATGCAGTGTGCAGTGTGCTAGTGTTCCAGCAAAGCCAGTGTCATGTTTACTTCTGGTGTAGTGTGTTTGAAACCACAGAGCTCCCTCTGCTGGTTCAGAGAGAGAATGTTATTTACTCACTGTACATGCCAGTGTGAACAGATGACTTCATCCATGAGAAATTCTTACATGATTGTAACTGTTGTTAAAGGTCAACCACTGACTGGCTCTGCATCCAAATATCATGTTTCTTAGTTTAACATAGAGGATATGTACCACAATAATGTCATGGGATTCTTAGAAGCTCTGCGGTGTAGTGCATTCATTTAATATAAAAGTATGTTATTTATGTAGACGTTTATATGATTCATATAGATGTTATATAACATTCCTATTGTAATAATCACATGCCAGGCTCGTGAGGACATCATCTCTATGCTGCAGTCGGAGAGAACACGGCCTGAGGTTCTAGAGGCTCATTATGGTTCTTCAGCTCCCATCAAACCCCTGCAAGCTCTTCAGAGAGACAGTCTGATGAACAGCAGTGACATGACAAGGGAAGATGTGTATGACATACCCATGATGGAGGTGAGGGGCTGCATCTGATCTAGACCATTCAAAACACACCTGCAATATAGAGACTAACACATTTCTGGACCTGCACAGCTGATCAGACAACAGAAGAGTTGATTGAATCTTATAGTTATCATTCAGATGATTCACTTCATTAAAATGAAGATTTTGACACATCATTTAGAGGTTTAGGGTCACTAATAATTACTGATCAATAATAAATCCACTGTAAAGTGCTTATTGTGATGATTGAATCTGATGTGGGTGTGCAGCTGGACCGTCTGGAGGAGAAACACAGAGACACATACAGACGCATGTTGGAGCAGCTGCTGTTAGCTGAGAAATGCCACCGACGCACAGTGACAGAGCTGGAGAGTGAAAAACGCAAACACATCGACTTCATGAATAAAAGTGATGACTTCACCAACCTGCTGGAGCAGGACCGGGAGAGGTGAGGCGCTGATGTGGGTGATGACATCACTAAGTGCCGCCCCATCAAGTACAGCTACTCACTCAGACAAACTTTACATAACATACCTGATTGTACTGGTTTTATACAGGTTTATATGGGAAAGATTACTGACACATGTCATTTCTGTGAAATTAGGGCTGTAAGAAAGTAAATTCTCTAGTTGTCTATCTGTGGAAAATCAGGTGATGCATACCTGAAAAATCCAAACAATTCTAGAGTGAGATAATGAGATAATTCATATTCAGCTGATAAGACTCTTATGAGGGTGTTTTACTGTCACGGTCCTCTGACTTCCTGTTTACACTGTAAACTTTATAATGCTACTATCTGGAGTGTGTAATAAACCATTGTAAGGTGATGTGATGGTGCTTCGCTGTAGTTTATTTCTATAGCACCACTCAGAGGTTTCTGCTGGTCAGTTATCAGGCTGATCTGCAGCCTGTGTGAAAGCACATTCCTCCATAATTTACATTGATTCTGGTTTCACAGATCCAGAGCAGGTGAGGTCACGCAGAGCCGCACCACCTGGAACTGAATGCTGATGGGAAATCCCAGCAGAAACATAAAACTGCTGTGTGATCAGAATGCCTTTCCTCTCTCTCTCTCACATTTACTGTTTTCCTCTTGAAGTCATTCAAGACTATAATTTGCAGACAGGATTTAGTTTTATTCTTAGATTTACTGTGAGACAGGCGCTGCTGGTTTTATACCTTTATCTAAATATTATGATCAGAAATAAATTTCACACATTCCTGCTGTTATTGTGTTTATTATATGTTTTTTAGGAAAAATAAAACAGGTCATTGGAAACAATATCAGTATACACCTTTGAACAGTGAAGTAATTTGAATCATATTACATTAAACAATCTCATTATGCAATTATATTATTTGCTTAGTAATAGCGTTGAGTTTTTGAAATTTAGCCAAACAGATATTAAACACTATTAAAAAGTCCTAGTTTCTTTTTTCAAATTGTCTTTATTTTTAGTAAGATGTGCGTTATTGTTGCATTTGTGGGCTTCAGTTAAACTGAGAGAGTGTGACATTGTTCTCCTGCTAAACAAACCTTTATCCCAGCATTGTTGTCCAGTTCCCATGGAAACACTTGCGAGTGAGAAAGGAAGTAATTGGGTCATTTTGGACGAGTTTATGTGAGATGGAAAGAAAGCCTTTAAAATGATACAGGAGGTTTATTGCATTGGCCACCAGTCTAATTGACTGTTTCCTAAAACAATATCCTGACTTCAGTCTTGGTGAAAAAGAGTGAGTGAGAGAGAGAGAGAGAGAGAGAGAGAGAGAAGCTGGGAAATGAGTCTGAAAAGCTGTGTTTGGCTCCTCCTCCTCTGTCCAAAAAAGGGCAGAAGAATTGTGTGTTAAAGTGATGATGTCACCAGCAAGTGAGGCAGTGAAGTTTCACACGCATTCGCCTCTCACTGCGCTGATGACATGTTTGGAATGTGATGGATAACTCTTGGAATGTGATGGGAACATTAAACTGATGCTGTGAGTGTCACTGCAGAGGAACTAAAGCTGTGAGGTTCGTAACTCTTTAGTCATGGAGCTGTCTGGACTTCTGCTCAGCTAGATGGTGAGTTTGAAAACAGTTTGAAGTGCAAAGCAGCAGGATCCGATTGGAGAGTTACATTTTCTGAGGACTGTTAAACGCTCAGATGTGCATGACAAAGAGTGAGGAAATGAGGTCGTGGAATTGTGAATCAAATACGCTATGAGATTTCTGTGCTGTCTGCCACTTATTTTGCAAAGGACATGTTGCTGTTAGTGGAGAGACTCCCGCAGAGTAGATCAGTGTAAACATTCACCAGCGTCGTGGACTGATCTTTGAGTGCCATTCTTGGCGCTGAATCCACTCTTGTGATGTGCTGCTAGACTTTTGCCAGGTGGGAACTTTTCCCATTGACGTGCCAAGCTGCCTGTAAGCTGTTTCAGTTCTGTGCTCATGAACGCATGAAATGCTGAGAAACTGCTGAGTCGCAGAAGGTTTGAGGTTCTAATCTGAGCAGCTTCTTTGTTCTCTCAGCTGTCATGCTTTTGTCTTCTCGTTTCTTCATTCCCTGTCTGTTCATACATTATGTGTCAAGTATCAGGTGGATTGTGTTTTTGCCTTATTTAATACTGTCAAGAGTTGATGTAAATTATGATTATAGTGCATGATTAAGCATATGACTATCCTGTTGTTGTTACTGATCAATTGTATATAGGAGGAAAGGTATGACCTTTATTCTGAATTCATCAATTTGAATCTGAATTCATCTTTATTTCCTCCAGACTCAAAAGACTGCTGGAACAAGAGAAGGTGTTCCAGGCTCGTAAGGACAAGGAACACAGGAAACGTCTTGAGAAAGTTCAGGCAGAGCTGGTCAAACTGAAATCGTTTGCACTGATGCTGGTAGATGAAAGGCAGCTTCACATCGAGCAGATAGACCAGCAGAGACTAAAGATCCAGGACCTCAGCAAAAATCTACATGAGAAAGATCAACAGCTGGAGATCATCAACGGCAAAGCTAAAGAAGACAACCAGCAAATCCAGAGGCTGGAGCTGGACTTAGAACATAAGACCTCCAAATTTACACAGGAACATGAGGAAATTACCACCAAGCTAGCCAAGCAGGAATCTGAAAGCCGACAGCTGCGTCTGAAGATGGCCAGCTTGTCACACAAGATTGAGGAGCTGGAGGAGACCAATCGTACGCTGCAGAAATCTGAGGAAGATCTGCAGGACCTGCGAGACAAAATCAGCAGAGGGGAGTGTGGAAACTCCAGCCTTATGGCCGAGCTGGAAAACCTTCGGAAGAGAGTGTTGGAGATGGAGGGCAAGGATGAGGAGATTACCAAAACAGAGGCACAGTGCAAGGAACTGAGGAGGAGGCTTCAGGATGAGGAGAACCACAACCGTGAGCTGAAGCTAGAGGTGGAAAAACTGCAAAAGAGGATGGTGGACCTGGAGAAACTGGAGGGAGCTTTTAATGCAAGCAAATCTGAATGTGCTCAACTTCACACCAACCTGGACAGAGAAAGAACCCTGACAAAGAACTTAGCTTGTGAGCTAGAATCAGTTAAAATCCATATTAAAGAACTTGAGAGCTCAGAATCCAGGCTGGAAAAGGCTGAGATGAGTTTAAAAGACGACTTGACGAAGCTGAAGTCCTTTACTGTCATCCTGATGGATGAGAGGAAGAACATGGCAGAAAGAATTCAACAGGAGGAGCAGAAGAACGAAGAGTTGAGCAAAATGTTTAAAGCAGAGCAATGCAAAGTCACGGATGTCACAGAGAAGCTGATTGAGGAGAGTAAAAAGCTCCTTAAATTTAAGTCAGAGATGGAGATGAAAATGTCTGCTCTTACAAAAGAAAAAGAGGACCTGAAATCCCAGCTTGCCAGTGAGGAGGAGAAAAGGAAGGATCTGAGTGCAAAGGTATGTCAGATGCAAAGTAAAATGGATGAGCAAGAGGAGGCTAAGTGGGAATCTTCTAGAAACAGAGCTCATATGGGCAAGGTTGGATGTTCTGATGAGGACAACAAGGTTAAAGAACTTACTCAGGAGATTGAGAGACTCAGGAACCGCCTTAAACAGCTTGAGGTTGTGGAGGGTGATTTGTTGAAAACAGAGGATGAGTATGACATACTTGAGAAGAAGTTTAGAACTGAGCAAGACAAAGCCAACGCATTGTCCCTTCTTCTGGAAGAAATGAAGATGCAGATCACTAAGAACAAGGCCATAGAGAAAGGAGAGTTGGTAAGCCAAGAAGCTGAGCTCAGACTACGCTGCAAAATGGAGGAGGCCAGAACGAGAGATCTTCAGGCTGATGTTCAAGCTTTGAAGGAGAAGATTCATGAACTCATGAACAAGGAGGACCAACTATCCCAGCTTCAGGTGGAGTACACTGTTCTCCAGCAGCAGTTCATTGAGGAGGAGGATAAAAAGAAAAACATGAGTCAAGAAGTCCTTAAACTCACCAAAGAACTTGAAGCCACCAAACGCTACAGTCGTGCCCTGAGACCCAGCATGAACGGGAGGAGAATCATGGACGTTCCTCTTGCTTCCACTGCAGTACAGACTGACGGCAACATTAATGAACACGCTGAGGACGAGACTCCAGCTGTGTTCATTCAGAAATCTGTTCTAGAGGAAAATCACATCATGAGCAATCTGAGGCAGAAAGATCTCAAGAAACCAACAGTTCTGGAGCGTTATCCACCAGCAGCTGCAGAGCTGGGGGTGAGGAAACCATGGAACCCTTGGATGAAAAAGAAAGAAGCAATAACTATCACACAGGAGGTTCTCCCAGGCAAAACAGGTCAGGTCAATGGAACAAGATCACCGGAGCTAACCATGTCTCAGAAGACAGGTCAGCCGCTCCATATCAAGGTGACTCCAGGCCATCAGAACAGCACGGCCACACTGGAGATCACCAGTCCACGTGCTGAAGACTTTTTTGCCAGCACCACAATCATCCCAACTCTTGGACTCCAGAAACCACGTATAACTATCGTTCCTCCTTCCATGCTGCCAAAGTCCAAACCCAATGAAGCAGCAGCTGGGCCTGAACGGACAAAGTCTCCGGTCACCATCACAACCATCTCCAGAGCTAAATCTCCAGAAAAAGGTAAAGGCTCACACATGGAGCATCCTGTATCTCCTCTGTCCATCATCACTGTTAGTGCCACACCAGTGTCCCAGTCCTCCATCTCACCAGAACCCCAGGAGATGACCATGGGCAGAGCTGTGTTCAAGCTAACCCCTGAAAAACAGACGGTTCCAACACCCATCCGGAAATACAACTCCAATATAATCACCACAGAAGATAACAAGATCCACATCCACCTGGGCTCACCAGGGCTTAAGAAACTGCAGGATGATAGAAGTGGCACAGTCACGGTTTGGCCCAATGGTGTAAGTTCAGACAGCAGGGAGATGTCCACAGGGACCGTTCTGCGCTCTCCTCCACAGACTTGTAATGTGGGGAGCACAACCCAAGGCAAAGTTACCAGCAGCATCACCATCACCCCCATCACCTCCGCCACTTCAAGACCAACTCAGTCTGTAGTGAGTACCAGTACTGCATTTGACCTCCTGACACTTTACAAGTGTACAAGTGTGGACCCCTGTGACCAGTGGAAACAGTGTCATAAAGTGACTGGGTGTATTTGCCACTATAGTGAACGTAAACAGTCGTTTAACTATTAATACTGTGATTTTGTGTCCCTAAAACAAAATATATAATAGATATTATATGTTTAATGTTTAATCTTCTATATTACAGTTGCTTCTGAAATGTTTCAAAATGATATCAGGGGGTGTCTGCTCCCTAGATAGATCCCTTTCAAGGTATCAGTGAATCAGATACATTCCCCAGTATGTAATATAGTTAACTAACACCAGAATGTACTGAATGCAAAACCCTGAGAGTGGCACCAGCTGACAACCGCTCCCTCACGTTTAACCTGATGCAGAAGTGCCTGTAATTATTAGCACACCTTGTACTATTATGTGTGACTGGTACTGGGCTAACCTGCCTGTCCCTGCCTAGCACAACCTACTAAATTAAACACCACTTTTAAGAGAAAGAGGCTATGATTGTTATAGGGTTGGTAGACATTCTGCATGACAAACAGGAGTGAAATGAAAAAGGTTGAAATATTGTCTACTTTTTAAATGAAGAATACCATTTTTAATTCTACAATAAAGGCTTGTCTAGAGACTTTAGATGTATTTAGACGTTTGTCTTAGAAACCTATTATTTATTTGATAAACATTGACATTATTAATAATGTATTAGTGTGTTGTTTTTTTACGTTGAATGCAGTTTTAGACACCTTTACAAAAAAGACTCTAATATACATACACAGGATTATTTATATATACATGGTTAATATTTTAAAACGTTGCAGGGTGTTAAAAAGTTTGTAAAGTATGAGCTCACATTTTCTGTTGTGTTTTTACAGCATGGAACGAGTGTGCAGTCATCTCGCTCCGCAGCAACCAGAATCCCCGTGTCAAAAGGTATGAAACCAGGGAAAGCTGTTATTGGTCTTTCAGCGACATCACGCTCTGAGAGCCAATCAATGAGAATAGAGCTGAGGAAGCCGTCCGTCTGCAGCTCTGGAGGAGGAAAGAGCTGAGACTGATGTGAATGTAACACTGGAATTGATCAGAACTGAACACAGCCGAACATCATGAACACTGAACTGAATAACACTGTTTGTTTTGTAAATATTACATGTTAAAGCAGCATTAATGTACAGACATTTATGACTGGATCTCACAGAACTGCACGTTTATCTGCTCAGATCACTAACTCTGCCTTTCTATTCATATATTTATTTTTCCATTTATCATTTCACTAATGTTTTGTTTTGTAAAGCTGCTTGTGGAGGTTTCCAGGGGCTGAAATGATATCAAATGTTACAGAATGAATTTTGTGATTCATTTGTGATTCCACGAAATAAATATTTCTCTTCAGAATACACAGATATGGTGTTACATTTGCTGACAGAGTAACAGTGAAAGATGAAATGAGCTGGGTGTGAATTCGGGTCAGCAGTATGACATCATCCTCAGAGCGCATGTATCACCTGACACACTTACATGATCTTAACAGAAGCACTGAGTATAAATCAGGAAACCTCCATAACATGACAAACTGAAAGCACATGACCGTAAGCAGAGCATGTTGATCATCAGCATCATCACATACTCAATGATTAACATTTGGTTACGATCTTAACCACACAGAAGACTGAACATTGTGACAGTGAAGGAATTAAATATTACACCTAAAATTAAATCAACAGTAGTAAATTTAATTACAATTCTGAAACATGTACTTAATGTTAAAAATTCAATAATATAAGAACTGTTTTGTATGGCAAAAGTAATAGAAAATCTTTGATTGTAGGCACGTTACTGTAAAAAGGTTTTGCTTATTTGTACAAACAAAATAGATTCAAAGTTTTCAGTGGGAACTGACATCGTGCTGCAGCTTCAGTAAAACATCTCTTCAATGGAGCGTTTGACAGTTTTAAATGAATTAAACGTCTTAAAGGTGATACAGCCAGTAAGAGTTTGATCTTGAGAGAATGATCATGTTGTTGATGACTGACAGAGCTCATAATTCAAACATTCAGACCTGTGTGTTGCTCTCATGTCTTCTTCCTCACGGAGGTTCAATGACGAGACGCTTGTTTCTACTTTTACTCACATTCAAGTTTTGTGCATTTAAAATGTCATTGGCAGACAAGGACTTAAATGGCTTTTTTATGAGAAACATGTTTTCAGTTTTTTAAAAAAGTAAATGACGCGACATCTCTAGGAATTTGGCACGTGTACTTTATGTGTGTTGTAACGATTTCCATCATCTTGGACATTTTTGTTTGTTGTTGAGCCTGAACGCAGCTGTTGCTCGTGAGATGTGCAGCTCTGTGTATCAGCATCCATAACTTTTTAATTCAATTAATTTCATGTTTTCTTCTGTGTGCCAACAATCTGACTGTATTAATTTTCTAATCCATCCATGTACAATAACAAGCGGCGACAGTGCGCTGATGACGTCACCCGCTGGATTCATTGGGCCGCTAAAATTCTGAGAAAACGGTCATAAAATCCTTCTGATATTTTCACCATCCGTGAACTTGGCAGCACAGAAACAGTTGAATGTGAAAGCGAGTCTTGCCATGAAGTCAGAGCTGGATTGTAACAGTGTTTCTGTAAACTCATGTGACCTGTTTTCATCCACAGAGAGCATTGTGCACCGTGTGACTCGAGAGCCCCGCTGAGAGCTGCACTTTAATACCGCAGAAAACCACACTGAGCACTGAGAGAACGTCTGGCAGATCCTTCACACCTGATGGAGACAGAGAGAGCAGTAGATGTATCCACAGCGTACAGTACAATGTTGTTCATGTGTGACTGAAAACAGATACCGTAAAGAAAGCTGAACTGAGATCTTGTGGTGAAAGGAATATGAAAAGCTTCAGTATGTCTGAAGAAGAAAGACAGATGTTTTTTAAGGATTATGAGAAGTCATGCTTCAGTAAGACACACAGCTTTAATTAAAGTCAGTGTGACATTAAACTTCTCTTCACTTCCCCAATACTTTCCTAATGATTCATCAGTGCACATCATTCTAAACCAGATTCTTCTCATAATCCTTGTTTTGGCTGATGTCACTGAAGCAGTATGAGCTATTTACACAAGTTATAAGCGGCTATTGAAGGCAATGCAACCTTTTGAAAATCTTGCCAATATTTAATGTTTAATGTAATTTTAGGAACACATGGGGGGTGAGTTCAGCTTCCACATTCTGGTAAAAAAAAACCACATGTCCTCCACACATTCTGTTATGGGACCACAGAAGGTAGCTGCTGGATAACAGAAGACTATATTGGTCCTGTTGATTCTCTGTGGATGAAGTCGCACTCCTGATTTTACATTTGCGTTTCTCATCATTACAGATGTGAAATGAGCTGAAATGTATCAGTTTGATTTTAAGCACATCTAAGAGTTTTCTGACATTTAACTGTATTCATGTGTTTATTAGCTGACGCGAGGTCAGTTCAGCTGGTTGCATTTAGTTACGTCTGAGATTGAAATGATTCATCATACAGAACAGTGTGGCAGAAGATCTGATCTGCAGTTTATTGTCTTACAGCACCTGTGTGTTCAAGATGAAAACTTCACCAATAAAACACATTTGTCCAACACCTGACTGTACAACTTCACTATGAAACCTTATGTGTCTGTCTCTCTGTCTGATCTCCTGCAGGTATATGTCTGTCTGTCTGATCTCCTGCAGGTATATGTCTGTCTGTCTGATCTTCTGCAGGTATATGTCTGTCTATCTGATCGTCTGCAGGTATATATCTGTCTGTCTAATCTCCTGCAGGTATATGTCTGTCTGTCTGATCGTCTGCAGGTATGTGATGCAGTAGCAGTTTGTCTCCTGAACAGCAGGGGGAGATATCTGTCTCACGCGCTGTAGATTGCTTCTTTTACTGCAGTCATTCATTCAGTTTTAAACCTGTTGCGACACTTCACGGTAATTATTAAATGTTTTTCACGTTAATCATTTTTAACGCTGTTTATAAATCACGTATCATGCGCTGACTTCACTGTCACATCAAAGTTTACTCAGAAAGTCATGAAGAGGGTGAAATTCTGCACGTATGTTGACAATACAAGCATAAAGATATTTATCTTTAAATTCCAAACATGATTTTCATGATGTGATGATTAAAATAGTCCAAATATTAAATAAGAGAGAAAGCGGGAATCTGTACATCTACAACATGATTTGTGTGCAGCTGTTGTTGAGCTTGATTGTGTTTATTATCTGATTCAGTGACGTTAGTTTTAATCAAATACAACACGTGACTGCTGGAAAAAACATTCTTGTGTGTAAAATAATTACAGGAGAGTTGAGAAATAAACAAACATCTGTGCAGAAATGAGCAGTGTCTGTATGTCCTGTTGTGTTAATGAATGTTGACTGTGCTCTCTGTCAGAGTGTTCAGCAGGTGTTCAGGAGACACACCTCCAGCAGCGTTCCAGAGAAACATCCTTCAGCTCCTGACCGCTTTACACACACTGTTTCATTCATTTCATTCATTCATTGGGGGAAATAAAATGTCTCTCATTAACAGCTCTGGTCACTGTATTTTCTCCTCTGGAGAATGTGACTCTTCTTTAGATATTTTTGAGACAAAGTCACATTTGACATACTTTGGGTTCTGGGGTTCTGAAACACTGTAGCCTTGAGTATTAAACTTGTGTTTTGTGTCTTGCATCATTTTTGCGACAGACCTGAATTATGAAATTTAATCTTGTTGGTTGGACTTTTTTATAAAATAGGTGAAAAAGTAACTGCATAGCAGTTTCCTAGCAACCCCTCACAACACCAGAGCACTGGGGAAGTGCGTTTCGTACAGGCAAACAAAAGTACAAATCATATTTTTCTTTGATATTTAGCAACTGTTACCCAGATGTGTTTAAAATGTCTCAAATTAATGTTAATTGTAATAGGACTGTGACTGCAGATTAGAAACGTGCTTTTGATACTGTATGATTCTTAGATTTCTTTTTTTGATGAGCAGGAAACAAACAGCAATTTGGACTTCAAAACATGCACTTCAAAACAATGAGTTATAAAACAGTTACCAAATGCTTGTGTATACATCAGAGATTGTTGTTCCCTCTGGAAATGAAGATTCATAGGAAAAACTGAGCTCAGATCAGTCCTCTGAGCTCAGTGTTGCGTGTCTCGCGATACCGGAGGTCTATACAATTAAACTTGCATGAGAATTCTTACACGCACAACAAACAGATTGTCATCCGTGTCCCCTGTAAATAACTGCATGCTAATTATAAAACTAAATGCCTGGAGAATTCATTATTCAATAACTATATAATGAGCAGAAGAAGATAAAGTTTTCCCTTGATTAATAAACCAAAATCATATAAATACAGTTGACTGCTTTATAAATAAATCCGTTTGCAGATGTAACAGTGCTGATAGTGGGAGAATTAGATGCAGACACTGTTTGAGCTGAAATAATCAAGAGAACAAATGCTTCTATAACCTATGAGCCCCGGTTGGCATCTTATGTTGATTAAATGTCTTAACATTTTCTCATTATAAGGACAATAAATGTATCGCACAGCTGCTCCCATCAAAACCTTTTCTTATAAGATTAGAGCTTATTAAACTGTAAACTGTATTAAGATGTGGTTTATTTGAAACAGAACCTGTGTTACTCGACTCCACCACTAGAGGGCTACAGATTCAAATACACAATTTATGTAATTGATCTGTATTCAATTGTTCCCGTAACGTTAACCACATTAGCAACAATTTTAAAAACTCAGTACCATGATTCTGTATTTGCCATTGTAGTGAATAACTAACACATTCATGTATGATGATATGTACTCCACGCTGGCACGTTATTACAAGCATAAGGATGAGGGTACTTTTTGTTAGTGTACAGAGTTCATAGCTTCCGTGATGTTGATGGTTCGGTTATACTTTGATATATGTTATATATGTTGTGTTTTAATGTGATGTTGATGGTTCTGTTATACATTGATATATGTTATATATGTTGTGTTTTAATGTGATGAACGGTGAATATTTGTATTCAGAATTCCTCTGTATTTTTACGTGTCTCTTTCACCGGAAATTAAAGCAGTAGGTGTGCGCGCTCGCCTCAGGAGGGTAACTATAGCAACACTCAGTGTAAGTCGATACGTCAAAGAGTATATATTTGTTGTCATTTATCATAAAAAAACTGTTTTATTAGCGTTTAAGGCTGTTGCCATAGTTTAAGAGCGCTAAACGATCCTTTCTTTGACCTCCACATGTTACGACTCGAATATTAGCGATAGGAAAGTGTTGAAACTCATGAAAGTTATTTTATCATTTAAATAATTTCATCTGCAGATGTCATGCTAGTACGTTCGCGTGCAAGTAAACTGTATGCGTTATGGACGCGTACAGGACGCGTTGTGTCGCAATCTTGCATATGCGTCCAGAAATAAGCGCGTAAACTCAGAAATGTACTTCGATATCGTTTGGAAAACTTCCAAGGTCACGCCCCCTGAAAGTCCAAACGTCGTGATGAGCAACATGCTGCAGGAATGCCGAAGATTTGCGCGACTTTCCAGAAGCGCATCCCAACACATCCATCACATAGGCGTGTGACGTCACAGCTGCGGGTTCGGCTTCGGCCCCGTTAAGAAGCTCATACTGGTCTGAGATCCTGTGCATTTGGAAACAGCTTTCATGTGCTGTGGGTGATCAGCCCCTCTTCATCCTCATCTGTGCTTCATCACTTCATGGTCGCGGAGAATCAAACACACGTTTAACGGCTCTCTGTGTCTGGACCTCCACCTTTAGTTTCCAGTTCTGTGATGTTATGAGAGAGTTTCTGGAAACGGGAGCAGTTTGGTGAGTGTCCGTGTGAGTTTTTTCTCTCTGTGAATTGAGTGTAAAATGTTTGGTTGGAGGGCAGTGCTGTTGCTTTCACGTGTGAGATCTTTCAGAAGATGATGTGAGCTGATCTTTGCGCACTCTGACCCATTTTCACCCGCTCCGATCACTTTTTCCATGGACGTTTAAATAGTGATTTACACACCTCTGTATTCTGCTCTTATTTATACGCTTGATTGAGATGTTGTGTTGGAGACGTGTGGTCTGAAGAACCTCTTTGTCCCTTTTCCTGCATGTAGATGTATGTGGTGTGGTTATACAGCAGGGTGAAGTCTACTTCATTAATTCATTTTAATATCATGAGATTCAATATATGTTTCATTAGTATAAAATCTGTCTATAGTTAAAATCTGGCTCACACGTGTAACATTCCCTTTTAATGTGAATGCATCATCAGAATTTGGGGTCAAATGTGGCGTGTGTAAGAATCTGTGTTTTGTAACTGTTTACGTTTTTCACTTCTCAATGTTAATGTCTTTGTCCTCTGGGGTTCATTTATAATAAAAAGTCTCTCAAATGACGTGGGGCATGTTCAATAGAAGAGTCAGAAAATGTTGTTTAAAAGAGTTTTCGATGGAGAATGAGGGCTGCCGAACTGAAACCTGGAGGAAAGAAGGTGTTTGTTTGTCCAGGCACGACAGGGGGCGCAAGAGCTCCGCTGAAGGTTTCTCCAGCCCGATGTGCAGGATCTGTGATTATCACACTGTTGCATATATACTGTATGAACTCACACTTTCCGACGTGAAGCACATAAATGACATGAAGTGCAGTGACGTAAAGCACAAGCATTAACACACTCTGTAATCTTACACTGAGAGGTTAAAGTGCTGAAATGTGACCTGAGATCCACTGTCATGTGTTTCATTATTGGCCTCATTTTAAACGACTTTCCTCAAATGTTTGGAGGGTTAATCATGAGACACATGCCTCAGAGAGATGAAATATTGATTTATATGTAAAACATCATTGAAGAGCTCAGAATTAGACTGTGAGTGAACTGTGCCGCAGTACAGATGTAGTTTCAGCTTGAATAATGAGCAGGATGTGTTTTTCAGATCCATTGGTGTTCTGCTAGTACTGGAGTGATGATGTTGATCAGAAGTGTGGCCGGGGCGGTTCTCCTGACTCTCTCACTACTGGCCTCAGTGAGAGCTCAAGGTAAAATAACCAGCGGATCTTTAATCAGCACTTCTTCATGAAGAATGTCTTTATCTGAGGGTGTAGTAAACGTGTTCAGCTCCTCCCCGACTTCAGCTGATTTACTTTCATTCATGCGCTCAGTAAGAACAGAATCTGATTTTTCTTTTCCATGAAAAGAGGAGGTGTGTAATGTCTTATTTCAGACACCAGAGCGACTAGAGGACATTTACGCTCCTAAAAGATTGTGGAAAGAAAGAGATTCAGTCATGATGTCACAGGATGTTTAATTAGATCAGATGGTTTTTCATCAAAATGTGGTTCTAGTTTGAAATATTTTCCATATGCAACTTCAGACACACGCGCACAGACCGAGATTCACTTTTCCTCCAGTAAAACACTTTTCATGTATTTTATGTGTTTCAGTAACAGAGCTCATCGGTGGCTTTGAGTCTTAGAGGCAGTAAAACTGTGAAATTACCATATCAAATCATTCAATAAACTGCGTTAAATTGCATGTCAACGATTTACAGTGGAAAATATAGTGGAATAATTTACAGGTTTTCTTGTATAAAAAATCTTTCCTACGAGGCCAAGTTTCCCCTCAAAAGAGAACAAAAAGACAAAATATGAGCTCTAACTGTTTTATTTTCTTAGGAAAGTGAGAGAACATCCTGATAAATATGCTACTTGTCAATGTTGACATATGGAAGAATAAAGACAGACATGTTATTCTAATAAATATAAAACATCAGTTTGCTGGCGCACGTCATCATAAATTGCGGTTACTGCAGATAATCACGGGCAAATTCCACTAACCCACATTAATCTGCACTGAGCGGACAGAAAAAGATCTAGAACTGGTGATTGGCTTGAATGAATGTGCGTGTGTGTGTGTGTGTGTGTGTGTACGCAGCACGTGTGTGTGTAAGTAGTGTGTGTGTGTGTGTGTGTAAATGTGAGGTAGCGGTTGAGTTGGAGCTGTTTGGCGTCAGATATGGAACGGATTGTGACATCTGGTCAGTCAGGTTGGTAAATCTTGATTTTGGTGAAGTTGTAATGGTTAAGATGAAGCCCTGATCAGATTCTCGGCTTCACAAATATTTTATTGTGATATTCCAGCATACCTGCACACGATCCATATCATCCACACAGATTCTAATCTTTCAAACACAACGGCCCTTATTCATGAAACATGAGCAGTACAACTTCTGTATAAAAAAGATAAATCATTGAATTGAATTTGTGTTTCGCGAACAAAGCACAATGAGTACACACACACAAAACAAACGTCCACACCACAACAAGAATATCACTTTAAAATATTTCCAAGTCCCCACGTGTGCGTCTTGTACATGAAATCTTTTAGTGTCCCACAAGTTGTTGCCGGCAACTTTTCATGTACAAGTGCATGTCTCCAGTTCACCGCGACCCATAACCCCTGTGTGTTCATTCAGTTATTTGTTTGTCACTGTCCATTATCCCATTTAAAAGTGTCATTGACTATGAAAAGAATGTACGCTGTACACTCTTTTAAGAGGTTTGCAATGGAAACTGAATACACACAATGTCTGGAAATACAGCAGCTTTCCTCCAGTCCATTGTACAATCAACATTCCCAACACTTCCTGTCTTTGTGACAGCACCTGAGGCAGGTCAGCACAGCATGTCTCACTGTGTTGAGTTGCCTGCAAGACTGCATGCAATGAAGTTATGGGTTATGACCCCATGTCATGTTTCGTTGAGGTCTTTGTGAACGTTCTTTACTTGTCAGTGCTTGAGTAGTCCAGGCCGTGTGGTCAGACTGCTCAAACAGATGTCATTTTGACCCAAAATGGCCGCCGTCCACATATGTTTTATGTTGTCTTCTCCGATGATAAATGTATAATTAATCAGTTAATTTATAAACCTGTGTGCTCCTGTCATGAATACAGCTCTGGAATAGTTTCCTGGAAATAACTTGTTTTGCCTCCTTTTCCCACAGTAATACCTCCATCAGACTTGAGATTTAAGATTTTAAATGAAAACACAGTACAAATGACATGGAAGCAGCCACTGTCACGGATTGAAGGCTACAGAATACAAGTAATGTTGGAGACAGGTAAGTAAATAACAGCCGCATAATTCGATGTTTGGATACTGACTAACGTTCCCCATGATTTTACTGTGAAAGAATGTCCTCCATTAACATCATTGGTATCACCAATCAGATTGTAGGATTAGTTTTAGGGTGTGTGTTAGGTGAAGGACTGGTAAGGTATGGTTCGGTTTCTGGATAAAGTTTAGGTTAAAACTGTTGATCTAGTAACACATACTTGGCCACCTCAACTCTCGGATAACTTTATCCAGTAGCCTGTGTGTTGGCAACCCAACAAATAATTTCAGACACAGAAAGTTTTTGATTTACTTGAAATAATGTACAGTGAGAGCACAATAAGAGCTGGAATGTGTAATGCTAGTAAATAGGTCACTTGTAATTCCATGTTAACTTAGACCAGGTAATTTAAAGGTTGTAAAAACCTGCGAGGGTTCTTAAGTGCAGCACTTAATCTCAGCTGCTCCAGGCGAGCTGCCCCTGCAGTAAACATACTGTATGTTTCTCAAGATAAGACAGCATCTGTTAAACCTTTAAAATCACTGCCACGGGCAACTCTAGAAACCATGTTCTGGCGTGCCCTTCAAAAATGATTTACACTCTTCACCGTCCCGGGAAGTCATTCATGTTTCTCTAATCCAGCTCTTGTATGTCTGAACTACATTGATCGCTCTAGAAGGATGGTTCTCTAGAGATTCTCTTCATGCAGATTGTATCTCGTTTCACTTTCTCTCTGTAGATGAACCAGTTCAGGAATTCACACTGTCTGCATCCTCCACCAAAACCTCCATCAAAGATCTGATTCCTGATGTGAATTATGTTGTTACCATAGCATCATATTCTGGATCCGAGGAGAGTTTACCCATCTCTGGTCAAATTACAAGTAAGCATCAAGCCATCTAGTGGAGATGCTGCTGTTTTGCATTCCTTTCTAATTAAATACACAGTGTGAGATTATAAATGATTGAGTTTCATAATCCTAAAATCTGACCTTCTGTTCAAGGGAACTAACATAGTCACTGTTACCAATATCTAACCAAACGAGTTGTAACTTCTTGTTTAAAAATCTTTCTGGTCTATCATTTCACTTGCAGGTATATTGATTTTAATATTTCTTCCCTCTCTTTGGTCTCAGTTCAGTCAAGTGGTGAAGGAGGTACGAGGAGGCCTCAGGTCTCAGATGCCGTCAGTAAGTATCTGCTTTTTAAACCCCCTCAGGTTCTTTCCATTGCTCTGCCCTCACTGTGTTTAACAGGGAGTTTCCATACTCCTGTCCCTGAACACACTTACCAGCAGTGTGTGTGTGTGTGTGTGTGTGTGTGTGTGTGTGTGTGTGTTCATGATTGCTGATAACACTTAGCTTGTTAGTCAGCACTCATTTTTTCATATCTGATGACGTGAGTCAATGTTTGCAGAGTTCTGGGTGAGAGATTGTAAGCGCCCCTTTGCATCTGGTTTGAAATAAAACCTCAAAGGTGTCTCTGCTCAGGGTGGAAAGATTTACAGCCCCTCTCTTTACAAGATCTCTGTGCCCTGTCCCCACTCATGAAGGTTAACAGATTTACTTTTCCTTTCCTACATTAAGCAGAAGTGGAAAATTAACCCCCCCGAATACCATAACAGTTAGTTATTGTGGCTTCTGCCGACATCTCGCTAACAAAATCCAGTCTTGCTCGCTGTGCTGCCCAGTGCGAGCGCTCCAGTGCTGAGCACTCCAGCCCTTCCTTCTGCTGGCACTTGTGGTAAATAAATTAATCTAATTACTGTAATAAAGGCAGGCAAGCTACGATACGTCCCAAACTCTCTGTTCTGTCCTATTTTGCCACATTCCACCAAAGATGCAGCCGACACATTCAAAAGACGGCAAATTCCAGGGGGGTTGCGGTTGAGGGCAGAAGTGATTGAAGGAGGAGGAACTTTTCCAAACCATGTGGAGGAAAAGATTAAGGGATTTTAACAGAGAGCAAAGACTAGCAATGACTCGTCTAATCTGATTTCCCATGTGTCAGAATGTAAGTGTGCAGACAGTGAGGGTTTTGTGTTGCAAGTGTGACGAGCTGAGGAGCTCTTTTGTCATTGTAGGTGTTTCAATGAAAAGTACACTTGTGTGTTATTGTATGTGTGGACACACATGCAGAGCAGTAAGGCGCTGCCCATATTTACTGATATATATATTAATGTTTATACTGGCATAAATGTGTTTTTACAAATACTAATGAACTCACATTCCTCAAATAAGAAAATAGGTCAGAATCTCGTGTCGATGCCAAATGTGATTGTCAGAACTCTTTGATGGTTTATATTCATCAGTCTTTCAGGTCAGATGTTTTCAGGTCAGCGTGTCTTTGCCTCTGACTCATTTACCTTTCTCATTTTTTCCCAGAATGCTCGGTGAGTGCCGTGGCTGATCTGGTCTTCCTGGTGGACGGCTCCTGGAGTGTTGGGCGGGACAATTTTAAATTCATCCGCAGTTTCATGGCAGCCATGGCGGCGGCGTTTGACCTCGGAGAAGACAAGACCAGAGTGGGTGTGGTCCAGTACAGCACCGACACCAGAACTGAGTTTAACCTGAACCAGTACTTCAGACGGGCTGATCTGCTCAGAGCCATTAACAATCTGCCTTATAAAGGCGGCAACACCATGACAGGTAATAAATTCAT
>JAZGTJ010009328.1:0-13183 GCA_036877575.1 Botia almorhae
TAACAAATGTCAGGAGAAACATTTAACAAACGTCAGGAGAAACATCTATTAAGATTTTACAGTTTCATGAAAATGTATAAAATGTCTTTCTTATAGATGCTGCACACACATTCACTGCACACAGGCAGGTTCTTTCAGAGCCTCTGGTGATGTTTAGACAGAGCAGGCTGGTTAACTGGTTAATCCTGCAGCAGGTGTTTGATCAGAGCTCAGATACTGGGGGGATTTTACAGACACACAATCACTGGATGGCAAACAGAGAGGAAAAGAGACGCTTGATCTCCTGTTCGGTCCGTTCAGGCACCGACACACACCGAGAATCAATCACACGAACACACACATAACTTCCACATCACATGACGCTGCGTCTGATGTCACTTCCGCAGCTGATGTCACTTCCGCATGTCCAGTGATCTTTAGGGTGCGACTGCAGCTGTTGAAAATCTGCACAGCACACACAACTCGATGATGTCAATTCATAGACACAACTAACGGAATGAAAGAATGATGTTGCCATACACAGAAGTATTATTATTATTTATAGACATTTTTCTTGAATAAACAGCTCTTTTCTCTCATAATATTTACATGGCAACTGCTATCGCAGGAAAACAAGCTACCTTGAGTTTTTCTTGAAACGTCAGACCAATAAGAGGAAACATGGACATCTGGATCACCTGGATGATAAAGAGTTAAAGAACTCTCACGCCATCAAACTGTGATGAATGAATATGATGATAATGAAGAAATGAAGTGCTCAGCATTAGATGATTTTTAATTATTAAAGAACAGGGCGTTTGTTCTGCTGTCTACTGTGAAGTCTCTGCTCATGTGTCTAATAAAAAGTTAAAATGTTCTGTTCGCTGAGAGAGAGAGAGAGAGAGAGAATAAGAGACCGTTAAAGAAAGAGAGTGAGATTAATGGTTTTATTAAAAGGCTCATAAATGTTCAGGCAGTCTGGAGAGACTCTTTCATCCGTCGTTTTATGACGTTCATATTTGAAAATGGCAACACTGTCATTATCTGTGCAGGTACAGTATTAATGCAGGAAAAACTCGAGCACACACTCAGATCTGTTAAACACTCATTCCATTAGAATTAACAAGGATGTCTGTCTCTCTCTCTCTCTCTCTCTGCTTCTGCCTCTCTCACATACCGCACTGGATACTGTATCATAAAATGCAATGTGCTCGATCTTCCATTTCCAGTATATTCAATGAACAAAATAATACAAGCCACAAAACAGTGTGATCAAACTCAAAACTATGTGATACATGTCTTAACAATGTATCACTATATTAAAGGTAGGGTTTGACATTTCAGAAAGGCTAGCCATAGCAAGCTAGCTTTGAAAGCATAAGATCCTGTCTTCCCTTCACAAGGGCTGTAAGAACCAGCTACAAGCGCTCCGCCATTTCGAACCCACACACGCAGATTAATATCTGGGTCTTCTTTCTGTTTACAGATTTGACATAACCACAAGTCAAACTGATGTTTCCCAAGAAATCCAACTTGACAGTTCAACCATATTATTATAACTTACTGCAAATCGGGGTAAAAGACGCCATTTTAAACACTGATCTGTTATCGACTTGCTCAATAACTGACTTTTGTTTATTTTTAACCAAAAACGTTACAGACTGCAGCTTTAATATCGGGTGTAAACATAAACCAATGTAGAATAATGCTGTCTGAAATTCTTCTTACATAACATAACCTGTTTTACACGCACAGTGCAGGATTCATGCTAGAGTTACATTCTCTCTCTCTCTCCAGCACACACTCTTTGAGAAACGCTGGGCTGAACATTTCCTTTTAGCTGCTGCTGACTGTTGATTGCCGATAATTACACCTATTTGAAAGCAGCTTTTCACACAGAACAGAAGTGATGCGTTTTTGTGGCCTGTCATTTCAGAGTCGTGTTGATATAACAGTCTTTCATGCGGCCGGCGTTTGTTTCGCGAGCAGTTCGGCGTCCGCAGAACAAACCACAATCTCGTGTGAAAAAATGCGCTTTTGTCTCGGCCGGGAACGAGCTTGCAGCTGCTGCATCTGTTATTGTTAAACAACAGCTGTGTTGTTTAGTTGCGCTCAGTTGGGTCAGCACGCCGATAGTGTTCTAATGCGACGCATGCGGTTGGTTCATAAGGAATCCGAGCACAGAGCTGCAGGAGGTCGTCATGAACGTGCAGAAATATGGGAGCAGATGGTGGATATGAACCAACGTAATGAACCAGTGCAGAATTCACAGAGGTCAATGATTTTGACCCCTTCCAAAATGGCACATTTGATGGGGACGTGCAGGGTGAACGTTTCTCAGTGAACAGGGAATTCTCCGAACATTGGCTAACATTACGAACATTGGCTTATTGTTAACCTAACACTACAGCGCATTTCATTTGACTGTTGCTCTATCTCTTTATTCCTTTGAGGTAAAATATGGCAAAACGTTACAATATAGATTTTCTCTTGAAATAGAGTTTTTCTCTCACTGTTGACTTTTACCCAACATTGGTACCCAGTTGAACCCACCTCACGGTCAGAATACAATTCTCATTGTTTCTGCAGTATGTATACTGTGCATTCACATGGATTTTTTAAGCAGACACTTTTATCCAAAAGGACAATTTTTTTAAAGAGAGTATGCAAAATTTCAGTATGCACAGATGACCTCTTACATTTGCAACAAACCACAGTGCATAAAAGACACTTACGGTCGCATAACACACTGTAGCCCACATACTATTATTACTAAATACCAGTCAATATATGTGTGTGTGTGTGTGTGTGTGTGCCACAGTATACTTCACAGTATAAGACAGTCACATACACTTGAGGATCAGAATCGGCCCGGTTCTACATCCCCCTCAGGTCATGTTCAACACCTCTCTCTCTTTTACCGCTGTCTGTTTAATTGAATACATTATTCTCCAATGATATTTTTCGATTGTCTTACATTGAGACGACCTCCTGCGCCTGCAGCTGAGATGTCAGTGTGGCACTAAATGATTTCCAGGTGCTGAGAGCTGCTCTGTCTGCTGTGAGCTCTGGGCAAACGACCGTCTTATAGTCTCTGAGAGCCACAGATAGATTACAGTCAGTTTCACTCCACTGCATCTCATTCACATTAAAGACATCGGCTGTCACTCTCCGCCAGCACACACACACACACACACACACCTGTACAACACGAACATACACACACACACACACCTGTACAACACAAACACACCCCCATACAACACACACCTCTAAAACACTTAAACATATGCACAGTTTATAATATAATCCCAAGGAATAAACTTTATCACGTAAATGATTCATGCAAAATAATAATTTCAATGTGAGACATACACGAAAAAGTGCCTTTTATGTGAATCTTCTATCCCCTGAAAACACAAACTTCACAGTAAAATTCAAGGACATTTAGCGCAAAAAAACACACACACACACCTCCGTGTTAAACCTCGTGTCACCGCACTCATACAGACTCCATCTGACTGACAGCTGGTGGAGATAGTTTCAATCGTTCAGCTCATCAATACCGTGCGACCGACTGTGCTTCGTGAAATGAGCTATTGATTACAGACACAGAGGATATAAAAGCCCCAACGAGTACCAAGAAAGAAAGACAACCAGAAGAAAGAGAGAAACGGAAGGGTTGGACTAAAACACTGACAACAGCATCTACAGACAGCTGGAGCGTGTCTGTTGTTGCCTCGGGCTGAATCATCTTCCAGATGAGAGACGAGACATCTTCCTGTCGAGAACAAGTCCGGCTTTTGTTTCACCTCAACACAAACAAACAAGACATCATATTTTCTGTATTCTGACACAATTTCAAGCACAATTCCTTATATATTCACACTACTGTAAATCAATACTAATATTATATAACATAAATGAGCAACACCTGTCAGAAGCATTGGTCAGAGAGCAGAACAAATGGCAATTTTTTAAGCATTATTAAAACAAAGGAAACACTTGGGAAAATGTATAAATAAAGATCATGTTAGATGTTTAACTGTTATTTGGAGCATTGGGATCGCTAAACGAGGGCTTAATGAACATATTTTTGTGAAAACCTCGAATTAGACCAAAATTGACATTATTTACTTGTTTTGCCTGTAGCTCATAATTAGCCCGGGCTCATTCGGGCTCATTTTGCCAGCACAGGTCACATATTATTATCACCACTGTAATGTAAAAAAAAGTAACAATTTCTTTTATTTTCAAAAACATTTTTCGCTTCACTGTTTGTCCAGTTGCGATTCATCTCAGATCTGGTTGTTTGGGTTCAAGGCCAAGAACTCTATATGAAATGTTTTTTAGAGAATCAGTAATGATTTACAGTCCAATCGTGTTCGTCCATGGCCTGCCTGACACTTCTGCAGTCCTCCGTCTCTCACCGCAGTAAGCAAACCTCCACCGATGCCCCTAAAACAGAAGCCAGGCTGAGGTACAAGCCGTGAAAATCGCCCGTATTGATGAAGCAATTTGCGGAGAGATTGTCGAGCAGTCTCGGGGGGCTGTTGTGTATTAATGAGCGTCTCTTCATCTGCGGCTGCAGTGCATCCGCCATCAGAGCACTGTCAGGACGGTTAACGCTTCTAATTGATTGGATGAGAGGAGTCCCGAGCTCTCGTGCTCTGCATCTAACGCAAAGCCACTCTGATTCCCCCATGAACTTAATATGCACACCAGCGACTCCAGAGAGAATTAGCCAGCCGACAAGGTCGGGGAGAGTAGATCAGCCTGCCAAAAATCCTCACACACACACACACATGCACACACACACGCACACATCAAAGGGCACTTTGAAGGGACAAAGACATGAACTGAACTGGGACTGATTCTAGTGCACTAATTCAGAAGTGATATGTGACAAAAGCTTGATAAGCAAAACATAAAAGGAGAAATCTATCTATCTATCTATCCATCTATCTATCTATCTATCTATCTATCTATCTATCAAACCTTAATCTTCAAGATCCACCTGAAATCTCTTGGGCCTTTAAACTTACCCTGACAAAACATTTTACATTAACCTTTTTTATTAAAAATGACTTATCGTAATTTCTTTAAAAATTGCGAGTCATCTGAATTCTACCTTCCTACGTTCAAATAAGAACACAATTCTGCATGCTAGCACTGCAGCGTATGCTGTACACCTAGTGCACTAGTATTCCAAAAATAGCCTCACAAAACACAAACAATCACATAAATATCACATGGAGAGATTCACACAGCGATTTACAAGCAGCAAATTATGATCGAACATAATCAGGAGCTGATGCAGACACCCTCAAATCTCCCTCTGGTCTCAGTGTGAGTCTATAATGAACATATTCTCTGTAACCGTCAGTGCTGTTCAGCATCCGTGGCTTCTACAGTGCAAGATGAGCAGTATAAATATGTGCCAAATGAAGCAATAAAGGCAGACCAGAGCATGTGTGTCCGAGAAAGGCTGTTCTCTAGAGCAGGAAATGAGGGACATCAGAAAAACGATGCAGCTTAGCCTGCGTCCTTATGTAGTGCTGAGAGCCAAACTGTGAATGGCTGCGTGTTTATTTTAAAGCAGAGCTGCGTGTTAGAATCAAACCATCTGTAACAAAGCACCTGCTTAACATTCTATGTACCAATAATATTCTTTGCACACAGAGGCCGGAAGAGCTGATGGCGAGGTGACTGACAATGTAATCTTTGATTTCAAGCAAATCCACTGACAGAAACATGACCGGCCTCCCACAGGTCCACATGCAATTTAAAATCTGTCAGCCAAAGTCAAACAGTGAGGAGTCCACTTCAAAATGTTTAAGGCCCTGATTTTACCACTTATTGTGTGTGTGTGCGTGTGTGTGTGCGCGTGTGTGTGTTCGTGTGTGCGCGTGTGTGTGTGTGCGTGTGTGTGTGTGTGTGTGTGTGTGGCTGTTGTACATGCATTGGTAAAACACTCACGTCGTCCACTCGTTCAACCACATGTAGTGGATGCTGAAGATTTCTTCAGCCCTGCTGTGAACTTTCAAACACCCAGAAGACTGTTTCATCAGACGCCCCTGTTGTTCTTTCATATTTGTGCCGTCTGTCTGTCTGTCTGTCTGGCTGTTTCTGTGCTGGACATTATTACTGCTCCATCTTGGGGGAATTGTCTTTTTAGAGGCAAGTGCATACCCGGCTAACAGGGAGCGTTCTCAGAACATTGGCTAACATTGTCTACAGGTTCTCAAAAAACATTCCTGCAATAATGTTAGCAGACCTTTTTTAACATTATATCTCATATCAAAAATGTTGTCCTTAAGTTGTTATTGAAATGATTTAAAAACGTTTGAATAATGTCCATCCGTAAACAGAGGGAAGATCTAGCTACTACGTTTGCGAATTGCTTTTTAATTTTAAGAAATGAACTTTGCAAGTAACCTGCGATTTTATGTGTCAAACAGAGATGGCAGCAGAGAGGCAAACGTTGCAGACTGCAGCTTAAATAAAGTGACAGAGGCTCACACTGCATTCTCAGCGTCTGCGCAGAGGTGCTACAGCAGACGTGAGCGTAACCTAACATCTTCACGGTCAGTTTGTCTTGAGAGACAAAGAGAATCTTACTAAATAATATACTAAATCACAGTCTTTCAAATGTGCCATGCATTCCCTGTTAGTGAATATTATGGAGTGACACTGGTAAAAATCCAGAGTCTGGTGAGGGTTAATCAGTGAATCTGGAACAGACTGGAGGATTTCATTTCTAAATCAGCAGGGGGAGAATTTCAGAGTCTGTTAAATTAATTCTTGACTCGCTGTTTAATGGATGCGTGTGTGTGATGTGTACCCACACGCTTTTCATTCATCTCACAACCCACATACAAACAACTGAGAGCCCACACATACAGGCCCCGTTTCAAAAGCTAGGATTCTGTCTCACTTCATGCTGACAACATAGCTGCCTCCCAAGGGAGCTCTTGGTGTTTTTAAAGGTAACTTCTTTTACTTGGCAGCACTCCTGGTATTAGAAGCATCTCATCTCTCACAGAAACCGACAATTAAAAATGTGCAGGAACACATTCATCTGAATGGACCCTAAGGAAGCACTCAGCTGTAACCAGAATCATAAGAGACTCATTTGGACCCCTCTAAATAGGGAACAACATTTATCACACCGTTAGTGCTGCTTGTGTGACGCTCACGAGAGACTCACAAACTGATTCCAGCAGAATCTGACGTTAGCATGTTTCTACGCTAACAAACAGAAAAATACAAAACACAGAATTATCTCTGAGCTGACAGTTACTAGACTGAATCTCACACATCTGATAACTGACATATTTTTCACACACACACACACACACACACACACACACACACATAGGTACTTTCCATAGACTTCTATTGTTTTTATACAGCGCTAGTTACAAACACTATAACCTAACCTAACAAAAAACTTTATGCATTTTTACAAAAAACGATTTATTTACCATATTTTCTATAGCATTTCTACAAATGAGGGTGTCCTCAAAAGGTGGTTTTGCTCATATTTGTCAGGTTTGCTGACGTTTGCGTAGAAATACATGTTCTTGACATTTATTGTTCTTGACAAATTCTCTGAAGTGATTTTTCTCCTCTTTGCAGTAAATTTTAACGGCTTAGTTTCTTCATCTGAAACTCCATTAAAAATGAGTTTGGCTTTAAACTTTGACCTAAATCTTCAACCAACAAATGAAATATGAATCTGAGCTTGAGGAGAGTGTCATTGTGGTAAACATGTCTGTTCCTTAAGACTCCAGAAATAAGTCTCTTGATATAAACTGAAAAGAATCTTCCTCTTATATGATTTTTTGTCATTATATATCGAGTGATTCTTTGTTTATAAAGAACCGCTGGGACTTGAGATCAATGTAATGGTACATTTGACAGGATTTATTGATTTCTGTGAAGCAGTAGCGACATTTTATGTGGAGCAAAAAACCTTGAAACAACTTTAAAATTAACATTTTACTGCTGAGCAAAAATAACAATTTATAATGAATTCAAGAGCTGGTAAAAGTGGACGTGTCTTACCAGAATGAAGTCAGAGCTGAATGTGAGTCTGCAGTGGATTGTGGGGGATTTGCGCTCCTTCTAAAACATCAGCACACGCTTGAGTCTTACTGATCTGCATGTGGAGGCTTAAGGTCAGAGGTCAGATGTTAGCCATAAGTTGGTATCTTTAAAAAAGGCAGAATAAATATACTGAAATAAATTAGATTGTATTTATATTGCCTACCATTGGAGCCAGTGTCAGGAGTGTGGCAGCATTAAAATGCTGCCCTATAACAGAGATTTGATGTTGACATAAAATACATGATAAAATACATGCTACATTGGTACTGTAAACGATCAATTATATGAATCAATTATGTAGGGTTTCCTTCCTAAATTGATGTACATTTCCAACAGATCCATTTATCATCTCACATTGTGTGTGTGTTTGTCGGTCCCAGTCAAACCTAATGTGACACACACACACACAGTCTGCAAGCTCTCAGAACTCAGTTTATAAAGGCCACTGCTGGGAGATGTTGCCATGGTTACATTGATGTACTGTATTTGTGAAGTTGAAACACTTCGATGAAAATTTAAAGAGAGAAAACTCGATGAAATTCTCTTTTTGAATCAACTCAGGGGAACGTGTGAAGCTAACGGAGCGTATTTGTACACCACGGTTCCCTATTCTGACTGTCAGAGTTTGTGTGCGTGTACATGCGGAAAAACATAGTTTGCTTCTGCTAAGGTGTGTGTGCGATGGCAGGCTGATATACTTGAATAGACATATGAACACACTTCTGCCTGAGGGACTGACATGCAAGATCTCCACTGGAACCACAATACACACTTACACGTACAGGTGCTCCTATACTATTATACTATTACTAAGCTATTATCAATAATAAGCTATAATACATTAAGCTACAATAATTCAATAGATACAATAAGCTACTATATTATTATTAAGTGTAATATTATATATATTTTTAATGTATGTTATTTTATTTTTTTTGCCCCTGCAAAAGTCGCCTCCACATTGCTTAGGTGTTGTGGGTGGTTGCTAGCATGTTGCTGTGTACATTTCTATGCGTTGTCTATGCTGTTTTGGGTCTGTTTAATACAGCTCCCATCTTTAAATGGATTATTTCAGTAGTTTTATCATTGACCAGATGAAAATCCTTGAAATATATCACATATTACCAGACACGCTGACGTTTAAAAGTGCAGTTCAGGCGTTTAGCCTGAGCAATAGAACAACTGATGCGTGGAAAAGCATCACAATTATTCCTCTATGTTTCCAACATATACACGGAGAATATATTAGTAAGATAAGGTAACTGACATTAACAATTAATCATTTGTTTTATGAATGAATGCATGTGTGTAAACCTGTATCAGGTTATTTTTAAAACAAACAGCAAAATATTTGATAAGTTTGACTTTGAGATGAAAAAGCATACGACAACCCTTCTGTGAAGCAAAACATATGGCAAAGATGTTTATTAGGTTTCAAGTGATGATAAAGCAATAGCTATAAATACAGTTACAGTATTGCAACTGTGTGACTTCATACATCCACTAAAAATCCGCCTGAAGTCAGAAAAGCTTGTGAGAGAATATCTTGCAGCTTTTGTTTGCACACAACACTTGCTTTGAGATTGTATTATATAATATATAGAAATGTATTATATAATATATAGAAACCAGACGTTGTGTGAGATTCAAGTGTCCAATGTGATCAATAATCTGGGGGCTATTATAATAATATAATGTTCCCATTCTCCGCAACATCCCAAACTCCATATTCTGCATGTTCCTAAACTATTCCATGACTTTGCCACAGAGCAAGGTGCTTCACACTCCATCCGCACAATTCTGTAATATGGCTGAAGTCTTGACTTCCCACCAAGCTCCTTTATGGAGAACAGAGAGGAAAGGATAAAGCAGGACAGAACCAGCACAGACTCGCTGTAGCTTCAGTTGTGTGGCGTATATACAGCACGGAGACGCCCAGGGCGACGTTAGCCCACTTTCTTACCTTCTGCTAAACACTCGCAGGGGGTTCAAACCCTCCAAACACCTTCCAGACTCAAAGTTAATTTGTCCGGCATCAAGTCACTGTATCTCTGCGACCGTGACCGACTTCTCATGTGTAGAGAGGAGACAGACCCATCTGCTGTGTCTTGACACACAAACAGATTCATAACAGAGTTTCAGTTGAATAGCTGAACTGTAAGACTGCTCTGCATCATTAAGAGCAGTCAGAAAATAGGCTATTTCTGCTAGAAAATTATAAGAACTGTATCATAAACTGTATCATATCTTGCAGTTTCGCTGTGATTCTCCAGCACACCCCATTACACAGTCAGTATCTGCTTTGAGCCAAAATCAATAGTGTTTCTGTTAAAAATGTATCGCTATGGGTTTTTTACATATAACAGTGTTGAACTATTGAGCATGCTGAGGCCAATGTAACGACATTCTAAAACAGACTGAGGGAAAAGGGGTTATATCGGTTTAAATAAAGTGATTATAAAGACTTTGATGTCGTCAATATAAGGTCGGAAATCTTACAGCAGTATTTCAAGAAGGAAACATCACAGCATAACAGTGTGGAAATAACAGTGCAGTACCAATGACGTTTCGATTTCAATGACAAATTAGTTGTATAATCTCTGTATTATCTGTATAAAAAACTCTGTATAATCCGTTCAAATGCTGCAGCGATACATTAATCTGGTATTCAAATTCTGAAAGTGAAGTGTTTGTTTTTAAAGTCTCCTTTGCATCGGACACTAAACAGTGTTCAGTTGAGTGTCTGGCAGTATAACAGGGTGGCTTGAGCAGCAGGAATGAAGTGAGTATTAAACTGACGGACAGAACAGGATCTGTGCTGGAGCTCACAGTAAATGTCATTTCCACTTCTGTGAAACCTGAAATACAGCTTGTGTGAGTGTGTGTTTAATGAGAACAGACAGCTGAAGGTCTGTGTCCTCTGCAGTGAGACACGCACAGACTGTCTCACCTCCTCATCACAGTCAAATCAGCCATGAAGGGGAGCGAGGGGGGTGGGGGTGGGCATGAGAGCGAGAAAGAGGGGGAAAGAGAGAAAGCAAGGGAGAGAGGAAGAGAGAGAGACAAAGCAAGAGAGAGAGAGAAGAAAGCGAGAAAGGCCTGAGAGTGAGAAAGAGAGAAAGCAAGTGAGAGAGAAAGAGAGAGAGACAATGCAAAAGAGAGGGAGAGAGACAGAAGGACTAAACCGCAGTTTTAATGCACAGGTCGTAATGCAACTATTTCCACAGACTAATACTACAATAGTGTTTGTAATATGCACATACAATAAACAAGAAATGTACTTTGACTCAAACATCATCCTCTATAGTTAAAGTAATGTTTGTTTATTTGTTGTGAATATTTGAATTAGAATGTAAAAGATGACATTCAAAAGATCTCACAGTCAAATGTAGGTCAGGTTTGTTCTGTGGATTTTGTGCTTCCATGTCGCTATCATTCCTTTTCATCAAACACCATTCGGAGGTTTATGGGACTAGAGCGCCATCTTCTGGCGATCGCTGAGCAATTGCCCTGCACAATTACACAAATACACATTTCCACCAAGTTCTCAAAGCAAATAGACCTTTTTGCTTTTGGGTTTTTTGTCATTTGTGTATTCTAAAATTGTTATGATATTTCACAATGCAGATAATCCAAGAAATTCTGTAAATATAGACAGCAGAAACAATAGCGATAGCAAATGCTGTACAGTATAGTACGTTTTAGTCCTATAGCTTCAAAACGTTCTGTCGCTTTACAGATTATAAGATATGTTTCAGATGTTGATTTTGCCGTAATGTAATTTAAGACCGCGTCGGCCTTCAGCTCGGACATGAATCATGTTTCATCACCGGGATTATCAGCGTCCTGCAACAGTTTCAGACACGTTTGTTTTTTTCATTCTGCTGCACCTGTGCGTGGCTGTCACAAGTGTACGTGTGTGTGTGTGCGTGTACGTGTGTGTGTGTGTGTGTGTGTGTGTGTGTGTCAGCGCTCTCACACGGGCGTCCTCGACGGCTGTTCGTCCTCAGCTCTTCTGCTCACCTTTATACAGGTAAGCCTCAATGTTACAGGTGGTCCTGTAGCAGTGCTGGTTTATTGTGCTCGTCTAATGTGTGCTTGACACATTATCTTTCGTTTGAACACACCACTGCTATTTCAGCACTGTTATAAACACTGTACAAAATTCACATCATGGTCAGAAAACATCAGATTCTACATTCTAAAGTGTAATCAGTTAATTTGGCTTTTATGTGATTTAACCCTCACGTTTTGACCATTTTGTTTTCATGACTTTTTCCAATTGTTTGTAACTGGAGATTGCACTCGTACATCAATTTCCGATGACCTTTTCAGTAACTGGATTGTAAAAAGATTTTATTATTCTCTGTTATTTTAATAAATTGTCCAAGACTACGCTATTCAACGCTTGGGAATAATTCCTTTGCATTTATTCGACCGATAACTGTGGTGTTGTTCGGAAGCTTGTGGTATGAGACGTTTCTAAAGCTGTGATTGAACTGTGATGTCATTGTTGTTTGGGAGGTCTTGTAATCTCTCAGTAACCTTCATCTCTTTGTCAGGTGAGCTATGGATGAAAGCACATTTGAGACATTTGAAGAGGAACTTGGTCAACCGCTGCGAGAAGTTACGAAACCTCTCAAACCAGCGCGCCCAGGAAGCAGAGCAGGTGCGACTGGCTTCAGATACGGAGCGTGTGCAAAACAATCGACTAAATCAACTTACAGACATGATTCTATTTTGTATTTCTACACAAAACATGGACGCAAGCCGCAGGGGTGGAGATGTGTTTGAAACAAAGCTTTCTGTGGGCTAAATTCAGATCAGGCTGGAGGCATCAGGGGTATTTGTGGTGTAAAAGTCAACAGGGATTCTAATAATACATCAGAATGGCCTTGACTAACGAGCAATATGACACCAGCATCCTTCAGACAAACAGACAACAGTGCTGTGCTACACTGTCTGTCTAATGCTTGTTACAGTTATGGTAACAAAAGGTTATGATAAAAAACATAAAATAAAATGTAAAAATATAGTGAAAATGGTTTTATGGAATTATGGTATGGAGCATGTAGTTCTTATATATATTCGT